>JBAPLH010000360.1:0-103149 GCA_037897445.1 Ceriops zippeliana | reverse complement strand
TTCAATAACAACAATCAATAGAGTTCTTGATCTTTAAATTGCATTTCTTATTGATATTAATTGGTTGAATTCTAAAATAAACAGTACCTCCCATTATTTGTGGTTAGCAAGTCGAATCTTTTGATTCCAAACCACTTTTTGATAAAGTGATAATGAAATTGCCATATGTTGCTAAACAATGAAGTATATTAATTAAATCAAACAAGTATTAACACCATTATTACTCCAAATCTGTTTGTGTCTATCAGCCACGTGAGTCATTCATCTTGGATAGCATTTCATGCCAATGTGAACTTGTTTAATTACTAAATAATAGGACTTTCTAATCACCTCAAGCTAATTAGGCTACTCTTCTTGTTACAGGAATAATTTTTCATGCATTCACCATGAAATTATCTGTTGACTCTATCTTAACGACTATATTCATTATGAAAACAATTTCCATGAATCGTTTATAACATGAATTCATTCAATTGCAACAAACAATAGAGTTCCTAATCTTAAATTGCATTTCTTGTTGATATTAATTGGTAGAATTCTAAAATAAAGAGTACCTCCCATCATATCTAGTTAGCAAGGCTCCTCTTTTGATTCCAAACGAAGTTTTTGATACGGTGATAATGCAATTGACATATGATGCTAAACAATGAAGTATATTAATTAAATGAAACAAGTATTAACACCATTATTACTCCAAATCTGTTTACATCCATCAGCCAAAGGAGTCATTCATCTGGGTTTGCATTTCGTGCTAATGTGAGCTTGATTAATTCCTAAATAATGAGAGTTTCTACTCACCTTAAGCTAATTACGCTCCCCTTCTTGCTACAAGATCTATTTTTCATGCATTGACCATGAAATTATATGTTGACTCTTTCTTAACGACTATATTCATTATGAAAATAATTTCCATGAATCGTCTATAACATGAATTCATTCAATTGCAACAAACAATAGAGTTCTTGATCTTAAATTGCATTTCTTATTGATTTTAATTGGTTGAATTCTAAAATAAAGAGTACCTCCCATCATTTGTGGTTAGCAAGTCGAATCTTTTGATTCCAAACCACTTTTTGATACGGTGATAATGAAATTGACATATGGTGCTAAACAGCGAAGTATATTAATTAAATCAAACAAGTATTAACACCAGTATTACTCTAAATCTGTTTACATCCATCAGCCAAAGGAGTCATTCATCTGGGTTTGCATTTCGTGGTAATGTGAACTTGATTAATTCCTAAATAATGAGAGTTTCTACTCACCTTAAGCTAATTACACACCGCTTCTTGTTACAAGAACTATTTTTCATGCATTGACCATGAAATTATATGTTGACTCTTTCTTAACGACTATATTCATTATGAAAACAATTTTCATGAATCGTCTATAACATGAATTGATTCAATTACAACAATCAATAGAGTTCTTGATATTAAATTGCATTTCTTATTGATATTAATTGGTTGAATTCTAAAATAAAGAGTACCTCCCATTATTTGTGGTTAGCAAGTCGAATCTTTTGATGCCAAACCACTTTTTGATAAAGTGATAATGAAATTGGCATATGTTGCTAAACAATGAAGTATATTAATTAAATCAAACAAGTATTAACACCATTATTACTCCAAATCTGTTTGTGTCTATCAGCCACGTGAGTCATTCATCTCGGATAGCATTTCATGCCAATGTGAACTTATTTAATTACTCAATAATAGCACTTTCTAATCACCTCAAGCTAATTAGGCTCCTTTTCTTGTTACAAGAACAATTTTTCATGCATTCACCATGAAATTATCTGTTGACTCTTTCTTAACGACTATATTCATTATGAAAACAATTTCCATGAATCGTCTATAACATGAATTCATTCAATTGCAACAAACAATAGAGTTCCTAATCTTAAATTGCATTTCTTGTTGATATTAATTGGAAGAATTCGAAAATAAAGAGTACCTCCCATCATATCTAGTTAGCAAGGCTCCTCTTTTGATTCCAAACGAAGTTTTTGATACGGTGATAATGCAATTGACATATGATGCTAAACAACGAAGTATATTAATTAAATCAAACAAGTATTAACACCATTATTACTCCAATTCTGTTTACATCCATCAGCCAAAGGAGTCATTCATCTGGGTCTGCATTTCGTGCTAATGTGAGCTTGATTAATTCCTAAATAATGAGAGTTTCTACTCACCTTAAGCTAATTACGCTCCCCTTCTTGCTACAAGATCTATTTTTCATGCATTGACCATGAAATTATATGTTGACTCTTTCTTAACGACTATATTCATTATGAAAATAATTTCCATGAATCGTCTATAACATGAATTCATTCAATTGCAACAAACAAGAGCGTTCTTGATCTTAAATTGCATTTCTTATTGATTTTAATTGGTTGAATTCTAAAATAAAGAGTCACTCACATCATTTGTGGTTAGCAAGTCGAATCTTTTGATTCCAAACCACTTTTTGATACGGTGATAATGAAATTGACATATGGTGCTAAACAGCGAAGTATATTAATTAAATCAAGCAAGTATTAACACCATTATTACTCTAAATCTGTTTACATCCATCAGCCAAAGGAGTCATTCATCTGGGTTTGCATTTCGTGGTAATGTGAACTTGATTGATTCCTAAATAATGAGAGTTTCTACTCACCTTAAGCTAATTACACACCGCTTCTTGTTACAAGAACTATTTTTCATGCATTGACCATGAAATTATATGTTGACTCTTTCTTAACGACTATATTCATTATGAAAACAATTTTCATGAATCGTCTATAACATGAATTGATTCAATTACAACAATCAATAGAGTTCTTGATATTAAATTGCATTTCTTATTGATATTAATTGGTTGAATTCTAAAATAAACAGTACCTCCCATTATTTGTGGTTAGCAAGTCGAATCTTTTGATTCCAACCCACTTTTTGATAAAGTGATAATGAAATTGGCATATGTTGCTAAACAATGAAGTAATTAATTAAAACAAACAAGTATTAACACCATTATTACTCCAAATCTGTCTGTGTCTATCAGCCACGTGAGTCATTCATCTTGGATAGCATTTCATGCCAATGTGAACTTGTTTAATTACTAAATAATAGGACTTTCTAATCACCTCAAGCTAATTAGGCTCCTCTTCTTGTTACAAGAACAATTTTTCATGCATTCACCATGAAATTATCTGTTGACTCTTTCTTAACGACTATATTCATTATGAAAACAATTTCCACGAATCGTTTATAACATGAATTCATTCAATTGCAACAAACAATAGAGTTCTTGATCTTAAATTGCATTTCTTATTGATATTAATTGGTTGAATTCTAAAATAAAGAGTACCTCCCCATCATATCTAGTTAGCAAGGCTCCTCTTTTGATTCCAAACGCAGTTTTTGATAAGGTGATAATGCAATTGACATATGATACTAAACAACGAAGTATATTAATTATATGAAACAAGTATTAACACCATTATTACTCCAAATAAGTTTACATCCATCATCCAAAGGAGTCATTCATCTGGGTTTGCATTTCGTGCTAATGTGAACTTGATTAATTCCTAAATAATGAGAGTTTCTACTCACCTTAAGCTAATTACGCACCCCTTCTTGCTACAAGATCTATTTTTCATGCATTGTCCATGAAATTATATGTTGACTCTTTCTTAACGACTATATTCATTATGAAAATAATTTCCATGAATCGTCTATAACATGAATTAAATCAATTGCAACAAACAATAGAGTTCTTGATCTTACATTGCATTTCTTATTGATATTAATTGGTTGAATTCTAAAATAAAGAAACCCTCCCATCATTTGTGGTTAGCAAGTCGATGCTTTTGATTCCAAACACACTTTTTGATAAAGCGATAATTAAATTGACATGTGTTGCTAAACAATGAAGTATATTAATTAAATCAAACAAGTATTAACACCAATATTACTCTAAATCTGTTTGTGTCCATCAGCCAAATGAGTCATTCGTCTTGGATAGCATTTCATGCCAATGTGAACTTGTTCGATTACTAAATAATAGGACTTTCTAATCACCTCAAGCTAATTAGGCTCCTCTTCTTGTTACAAGAACTATTTTTCATGCATTCACCATGAAATTATCTGTTGACACTTTCTTAACAACTATATTCATTATGAAAATAATTTTCATGAATCGTATGTAACATGAATTCATTCAATTGCAACAAACAATAGAGTTCTTAATCTTAAATTGCATTTCTTATTGATATTAATTGGTTGAATTCTAAAATAAATAGTACCTCCCATCATTTGTGGTTAGGAAGTCAATGCTTTTGATTCCAAACACACTTTTTGATAAAGCGATAATGAAATTGACATATGGTGCTAAACAATGAGGTATATTATTTAAATCAAACAAGCATTAACACCATTACTACTTCAAATCCGTTTGCATCCATCCGCCAAATGTGTCATTCATCTTGGATTGAATTTCTTGCCAATGTGAACTTGTGTAGTTCCTAAATAATGAGACTTTCTAATCACCTCAAGCTAATTAGGCTCCTCTTCTTGTTACAAGAACTATTTTTCATGCATTAACCATTAAATTATCTGTTGACTCCTTCTTAATGTCTATATTCATTATGAAAAGAATTTCCATGAATCACCTCTAACAAGAATTCATTCAATTGCAACAAACAATAGAGTTCTTCATCTCGAATTGCATTTCCTATTGATATTAATTGGTTGAATTCCGAAATAAAGAGTACCTTCCATCATTTTTGGTTAGCAAGGCTCCTTTTTTGATTTCAAACACACATTTGGATACTGTGATAATGAAATTGACATATGATGCTAAACAATGAAGTATATTAATTAAATCAAACAAGTATTAACACCATTATAACTCCAAATCTGTTTACATCCATCAGCCAAATGAGTCATTCATCTGGGTTTGCATTTCGTGCTAATGTGAATTTGATTAATTCCTAAATAATGGGAGTTTCTACTCACCTTAAGCTAATTAGGCTCCTCTTCTTGTTACAAGAACTATTTTTCACACGCATGAACTATTAAATTATCTGTCGACCCCTTCTTAACGTCTATATTCTTTATGAAAACAATTTCCATGAATCTTCTATAACATGAATTCATTCAGTTGCAACAAACAATAGAGTTCTTGATCTCGAATTGTATTTCCTATTGATATTAATTGGTTGAATTCTAAGATAAAGTGTACCTCCCATTATTTCTGGTCAGCAAGGCTCCTCTTTTGATTCCGAATGCACTTTTTGATACGGTGATAATGAAATTGACATATGTTGCTAAACAACGAAGTATATTAATTAAATCAAACAAGTATTAACACCATTATAACTCCAAATCTATTTACATCCATTAGCCAAATGAGTCATTCATCTGGGTTTGCATTTCGTGCTAATGTGAACTTAATTAAATCCTAAATAATGAGAGTTTCTACACACCTTAAGCTAATTACGGTCCTCTTCTTGTTACAAGAACTATTTTTCATGGATTGACCGTGAAATTATATGTTGACTCTTTCTTAACGACTATATTCATTATGAAAACAATTTCCATGAATCGTCTATAACATGAATTCATTCAATTGCAACAAACAATAGAGTTCTTGATCTTAAATTGCATTTCTTATTGATATTAATTGGTTGAATTCTAAAATAAAGAGTACCTCCCATCATGTCTAGTTAGCAAGACTCCTCTTTTGATTCCAAACGCAGTTTTTGATAAGGTGATAATGCAATTGACATATGATGCTAAACAACGAAGTATATTAATTATATGAAACAAGTATTAACACCATTATTACTCCAAATCTGTTTGCGTCCATCAGCCAAATGTGTCATTCCTCTTCGATAGCATTTCATGCCATTGTGAAATTGTTTAATTACAAAATAATGTGACTTTCTAAACACCATTAGCTAATTAGGCTCCTCTTCTTGTTACAAGTACTATTTTTCACGCATTAGCCATTAAATTATCTGTCGACCCCTTCTTAACGTCTATATTCATTATGAAAACAATTTCCATGAATCTTCTATAACATGAATTCATTCAATTGCAACAAACAATAGAGTTCTTGATCTCGAATTGCATTTCCTATTGATATTAATTGGTTGAATTCTAACATAAAGTGTACCTCCCATTATTTCTCGTCAGCAAGGCTCCTCCTTTGATTCCAAACACACTTTTTGATACGGTGATAATGAAATTGACATATGTTGCTAAACAACGAAGTATATTAATTAAATCAAACAAGTATTAACACCATTATAACTCCAAATCTATTTACATCCATTAGCCAAATGAGTCATTCATCTGGGTTTGCATTTTGTGCTACTGTGAACTTAATTAAATCCTAAATAATGAGAGTTTCTACACACCTTAAGCTAATTTCGCTCCTCTTCTTGTTACAAGAACTATTTTTCATGGATTGACCATGAAATTATATGTTGACTCTTAATGACTATATTCATTATGAAAACAATTTCCATAAATCGTCAATAACATGAATTCATTCAATTGCAACAAACAATAGAGTTCTTGATCTTAAATTGCAAGTCTTACTGATATTAATTGGCTGAATTCTAAAATAAAGAGTACCTCCCATTATTTGTGGTTAGCAAGTCGAATCTTTTGATTCCAAACCACTTTTTGATAAAGTGATAATGAAATTGCCATATGTTGCTAAACAATGAAGTATATTAATTAAATCAAACAAGTATTAACACCATTATTACTCCAAATCTGTTTGCGTCCATCAGCCAAATGTGTCATTCCTCTTTGATAGCATTTCATGCCATTGTGAATTTGTTTAATTACAAAATAATGTGACTTTCTAAACACCATTAGCTAATTAGGCTCCTCTTCTTGTTACAAGTACTATTTTTCACGCATTAACCATTAAATTATCTGTCGACCCCTTCTTAACATCTATATTCATTATGAAAACAATTTCCATAAATATTCTATAACATGAATTCATTCAATTGCAACAAACAATAGAGTTCTTGATCTCGAATTGCATTTCCTATTGATATTAATTGGTTGAATTCTAACATAAAGTGTACCTCCCATTATTTCTCGTCAGCAAGGCTCCTCCTTTGATTCCAAACATACTTTTTGATACGGTGATAATGAAATTGACATATGTTGCTAAACAATGAAGTATATTAATTAAATCAAACAAGTATTAACACCATTATAACTCCAAATCTATTTACATCCATTAGCCAAATGAGTCATTCATCTGAGTTTGCATTTCGTGCTACTGTGAACTTAATTAAATCCTAAATAATGAGAGTTTCTACACACCTTAAGCTAATTACGCTCCTCTTCTTGTTACAAGAACTATTTTTCATGGATTGACCATGAAATTATATGTTGACTCTTTCTTAACGACTATATTCATTATGAAAACAATTTCCATGAATCGTCTATAACATGAATTCATTCAATTGCAACAAACAATAGAGTTCTTGATCTTAAATTGCAAGTCTTATTGATATTAATTGGCTGAATTCTAAAATAAAGAGTACCTCCCATTATTTGTGGTTAGCAAGTCGAATCTTTTGATTCCAAACCACTTTTTGATAAAGTGATAATGAAATTGACATATGTTGCTAAACAATGAAGTATATTAATTAAATCAAACAAGTATTAACACCATTATTACTCCAAATCTGTTTGCGTCCATCAGCCAAATGTGTCATTCCTCTTCGATAGCATTTCATGCCATTGTGAAATTGTTTAATTACAAAATAATGTGACTTTCTAAACACCATTAGCTAATTAGGCTCCTCTTCTTGTTACAAGTACTATTTTTCACGCATTAACCATTAAATTATCTGTCGACCCCTTCTTAACGTCTATATTCATTATGAAAACAATTTCCATGAATCTTCTATAACATGAATTCATTCAATTGCAACAAACAATAGAGTTCTTGATCTCGAATTGCATTTCCTATTGATATTAATTGGTTGAATTATAACATAAAGTGTACCTCCCATTATTTCTCGTCAGCAAGGCTCCTCCTTTGATTCCAAACACACTTTTTTGATACGGTGATAATGAAATTGACATATGTTACTAAACAACGAAGTATATTAATTAAATGAAACAAGTATTAACACCATTATTACTCCAAATCTGTTTGCGTCCATCAACCAAATGATTCATTCATCTGGGTTTGCATTTCGTGCTAATGTGAACTTGATTAATTCCTAAATAATGAGAGTTTCTACTCACCTTAAGCTAATTATGCTCCTCTTCTTGTTACAAGAACTATTTTTCATGGATTGACCATGAAATGATATGTCGACTCATTCTTAACGACTATAATCATTATGAAAACAATTTCCATGACTCGCCTCTAACAAGAATTCATTCAATTGCAACAAACAATAGAGTTCTTGATCTCGAATGGCATTTCCTATTGATATTAATTGGTTGAATTCTAACATAAAGTGTACCTCCCATTATTTCTGGTCAGCAAGGCTCCTCTTTTGATTCCAAACGGACTTTTTGATACGGTGATAACGAAATTGACATATGTTGCTAAAAAATGAAGTATATTAATTAAATCAAACAAGTATTAACACCATTATTACTCCAAATCTGTTTACATCCATCAGCCAAAAGAGTCATTCATCTGGGTTTGCATTTCGTGCTAATGTGAATTTGATTAATTCCTAAATAATGAGAGTTTCTACTCACCTTAAGCTAATTAGGCTCCTCTTCTTGTTATAAAAATATTTGTCACGCATTAACTATTAAATTATCTGTCGACCCCTTCTTAACGTCTATATTCTTTATGAAAACAATTTCCATGAATCTTCTATAACATGAATTCATTCAATTGCAACAAACAATAGAGTTCTTGTTCTCGAATTGCATTTCCTATTGATATTAATTGGTTGAATTCTAACATAAAGTGTACCTCCCATTATTTCTCGTCAGCAAGGCTCCTCCTTTGATTCCGAACACACTTTTTGATACGGTGATAATGAAATTGACATATGTTGCTAAACAACGAAGTATATTAATTAAATCAAACAAGTATTAACACCATTATAGCTCCAAATCTATTTACATCCATTAGCCAAAGGAGTCATTCATCTGGGTTTGTATTTCGTGCTAATGTGAACTTGATTAATTCCTAAATAATGAGAGTTTCTACTCACCTTAAGCTAATTATGCTCCTCTTCTTGTTACAAGAACTATTTTTCATGGATTGACCATGAAATTATATGTCGACTCATTCTTAACGACTATATTCATTATGAAAACAATTTACTTGACTCGCCTCTAACAAGAATTCATTCAATTGCAACAAACAATAGAGTTCTTGATCTCGAATTGCATTTCCTATTGATATTAATTGGTTGAATTCTAACATAAAGTGTACCTCCCATTATTTCTGGTGAGCAAGGCACCTCTTTTGATTCCAAACGGTCTTTTTGATACGGTGATAAAGAAATTGACATATGTTGCTAAACAACAAAGTATATTAATTAAATCAAACAAGTATTAACACCATTATTACTCCAAATCTATTTACATCCATCAGCCAAATGAGTCATTCATCTGGGTTTGCATTTCGTGCTAATGTGAATTTGATTAATTCCTAAATAATGAGAGTTTCTACTCACCTTAAGCTAATTAGGCTCCTCTTCTTGTTACAAGAAATATTTTTCACGCATTAACTATTAAATTATCTGTCGACCCCTTCTTAACGTCTATATTCTTTATGAAAACAATTTCCATGAATCTTCTATAACATGAATTCATTCAATTGCAACAAACAATACAGTTCTTGATCTCGAATTGCATTTCCTATTGATATTAATTGGTTGAATTCTAACATAAAGTGTACCTCCCATTATTTCTCATCAGCAAGGCTCCTCCTTTGATTCCAAACACACTTTTTGATACGGTGATAATGAAATTGACATATGTTGCTAAACAACGAAGTATATTAATTAAATCAAACAAGTATTAACACCATTATTACTCCAAATCTGTTTGCGTCCATCAACCAAATGAGTAATTCATCTGGGTTTGCATTTCGTGCTAATGTGAACTTGATTAATTCCTAAATAATGAGAGTTTCTACTCACCTTAAGCTAATTATGCTCCTCTTCTTGTTACAAGAACTATTTTTCATGGATTGACCATGAAATTATATGTCGACTCATTCTTAACGACTATATTCATTATGAAAACAATTTCCATGACTCGCCTCGAACAAGAATTCATTCAATTGCAACAAACAATAGAGTTCTTGATCTCGAATGGCATTTCCAATTGATATTAATTGGTTGAATTCTAACATAAAGTGTACCTCCCATTATTTCTGGTCAGCAAGGCTCCTCTTTTGATTCCAAACACACTTTTTGATACGGTGATAATGAAATTGACATATTTAGCTAAACAATGAAGTATATTAATTAAATCAAACAAGTATTAACACCATTATTACTCCAAATTTGTTTACATCCATTAGCCAAATGAGTCATTCATCTGAGTTTGCATTTCGTGCTAATGTGAACTTAATTAATTCCTAAATCATGAGAGTTTCTACTCACCTTAAGCTAATTACGCTCCTCTTCTTGTTACAAGAACTATTTTTCATGCATTAACCATTAAGTTATCTGTTGACTCCTTCTTAATGTCTATATTCATTATGAAAACAATTTCCATGAATCTCCTCTAACAAGAATTCATTCAATTGCAACAAACAATAGAGTTCTTGATCTCGAATTGCATTTCCTATTGATATTAATTGGTTTAATTCCGAAATAAAGAGTACCTCCCATCATTTCTGGTTAGCAAGGCTCCTTTTTTGATTCCAAACACACTTTTTTGATGCTGTGATAATGAAATTGACATATGATGCTAAACAACGAAGTATATTAATTAAATCAAACAAGTATTAACACCATTATTACTCCAAATGTGTTTACATCCATCAACCAAATGAGTCATTCATCTAGGTTTGCATTTCGTGCTAATGTGAACTTGATTAATTCCTAAATAATGAGAGTTTTGACTCACCTCAAGCTAATTACGCTCCTCTATTTGTTACGAGAACAATTTTTCATGCATTGACCATGAAATTATATGTCGACTCTTTCTTAACGACTATATTCATTATGAAAACAATTTCCATGAATCGTTTATAACATGAATTCATTCAATTGCAACAAACAATAGAGTTCTTGATCTCGAATTGCATTTCCTATTGATATTAATTGGTTGAATTCTAACATAAAGTGTACCTCCCATTATTTCTGGTGAGCAAGGCTCCTCTTTTGATTCCAAACGGACATTTTGATACGGTGATAACGAAATTGACATATGTTGCTAAACAACGAAGTATATTAATTAAATCAAACAAGTATGAACACCATTATTACTCCGAATCTGTTTACATCCATCAGCCAAATGAGTCATTCATCTAGGTTTGCATTTCGTGCTAATGTGAATTTGATTAATTCCTAAATAATGAGAGTTTCTACTCACCTTAAGCTAATTACGCTCCCCTTCTTGCTACAAGATCTATTTTTCATGCATTGACCATGAAATTATATGTTGACTCTTTCTTAACGACTATATTCATTATGAAAATAATTTCCATGAATCGTCTATAACATGAATTCATTCAATTGCAACAAACAAGAGCGTTCTTGATCTTAAATTGCATTTCTTATTGATTTTAATTGGTTGAATTCTAAAATAAAGAGTCACTCCCATCATTTGTGGTTAGCAAGTCGAATCTTTTGATTCCAAACCACTTTTTGATACGGTGATAATGAAATTGACATATGGTGCTAAACAGCGAAGTATATTAATTAAATCAAGCAAGTATTAACACCATTATTACTCTAAATCTGTTTACATCCATCAGCCAAAGGAGTCATTCATCTGGGTTTGCATTTCGTGGTAATGTGAACTTGATTGATTCCTAAATAATGAGAGTTTCTACTCACCTTAAGCTAATTACACACCGCTTCTTGTTACAAGAACTATTTTTCATGCATTGACCATGAAATTATATGTTGACTCTTTCTTAATGACTATATTCATTATGAAAACAATTTTCATGAATCGTCTATAACATGAATTGATTCAATTACAACAATCAATAGAGTTCTTGATATTAAATTGCATTTCTTATTGATATTAATTGGTTGAATTCTAAAATAAACAGTACCTCCCATTATTTGTGGTTAGCAAGTCGAATCTTTTGATTCCAAACCACTTTTTGATAAAGTGATAATGAAATTGGCATATGTTGCTAAACAATGAAGTATATTAATTAAAACAAACAAGTATTAACACCATTATTACTCCAAATCTGTCTGTGTCTATTAGCCACGTGAGTCATTCATCTTGGATAGCATTTCATGCCAATGTGAACTTGTTTAATTACTAAATAATAGGACTTTCTAATCACCTCAAGCTAATTAGGCTCCTCTTCTTGTTACAAGAACAATTTTTCATGCATTCACCATGAAATTATCTGTTGACTCTTTCTTAACGACTATATTCATTATGAAAACAATTTCCACGAATCGTTTATAACATGAATTCATTCAATTGCAACAAACAATAGAGTTCTTGATCTTAAATTGCATTTCTTATTGATATTAATTGGTTGAATTCTAAAATAAAGAGTACCTCCCATCATATCTAGTTAGCAAGGCTCCTCTTTTGATTCCAAACGCAGTTTTTGATAAGGTGATAATGCAATTGACATATGATACTAAACAACGAAGTATATTAATTATATGAAACAAGTATTAACACCATTATTACTCCAAATAAGTTTACATCCATCATCCAAAGGAGTCATTCATCTGGGTTTGCATTTCGTGCTAATGTGAACTTGATTAATTCCTAAATAATGAGAGTTTCTACTCACCTTAAGCTAATTACGCACCCCTTCTTGCTACAAGATCTATTTTTCATGCATTGTCCATGAAATTATATGTTGACTCTTTCTTAACGACTATATTCATTATGAAAATAATTTCCATGAATCGTCTATAACACATGAATTAAATCAATTGCAACAAACAATAGAGTTCTTGATCTTACATTGCATTTCTTATTGATATTAATTGGTTGAATTCTAAAATAAAGAAACCCTCCCATCATTTGTGGTTAGCAAGTCGATGCTTTTGATTCCAAACACACTTTTTGATAAAGCGATAATTAAATTGACATGTGTTGCTAAACAATGAAGTATATTAATTAAATCAAACAAGTATTAACACCAATATTACTCTAAATCTGTTTGTGTCCATCAGCCAAATGAGTCATTCGTCTTGGATAGCATTTCATGCCAATGTGAACTTGTTCGATTACTAAATAATAGGACTTTCTAATCACCTCAAGCTAATTAGGCTCCTCTTCTTGTTACAAGAACTATTTTTCATGCATTCACCATGAAATTATCTGTTGACACTTTCTTAACAACTATATTCATTATGAAAATAATTTTCATGAATCGTATGTAACATGAATTCATTCAATTGCAACAAACAATAGAGTTCTTAATCTTAAATTGCATTTCTTATTGATATTAATTGGTTGAATTCTAAAATAAATAGTACCTCCCATCATTTGTGGTTAGGAAGTCAATGCTTTTGATTCCAAACACACTTTTTGATAAAGCGATAATGAAATTGACATATGGTGCTAAACAATGAGGTATATTATTTAAATCAAACAAGCATTAACACCATTACTACTTCAAATCCGTTTGCATCCATCCGCCAAATGTGTCATTCATCTTGGATTGAATTTCTTGCCAATGTGAACTTGTGTAGTTCCTAAATAATGAGACTTTCTAATCACCTCAAGCTAATTAGGCTCCTCTTCTTGTTACAAGAACTATTTTTTCATGCATTAACCATTAAATTTATCTGTTGACTCCTTTCTTAATGTCTATATTCATTATGAAAAGAATTTCCATGAATCACCTCTAACAAGAATTCATTCAATTGCAACAAACAATAGAGTTCTTCATCTCGAATTGCATTTCCTATTGATATTAATTGGTTGAATTCCGAAATAAAGAGTACCTTCCATCATTTTTGGTTAGCAAGGCTCCTTTTTTGATTTCAAACACACATTTGGATACTGTGATAATGAAATTGACATATGATGCTAAACAATGAAGTATATTAATTAAATCAAACAAGTATTAACACCATTATAACTCCAAATCTGTTTACATCCATCAGCCAAATGAGTCATTCATCTGGGTTTGCATTTCGTGCTAATGTGAATTTGATTAATTCCTAAATAATGGGAGTTTCTACTCACCTTAAGCTAATTAGGCTCCTCTTCTTGTTACAAGAACTATTTTTCACGCATGAACTATTAAATTATCTGTCGACCCCTTCTTAACGTCTATATTCTTTATGAAAACAATTTCCATGAATCTTCTATAACATGAATTCATTCAGTTGCAACAAACAATAGAGTTCTTGATCTCGAATTGTATTTCCTATTGATATTAATTGGTTGAATTCTAAGATAAAGTGTACCTCCCATTATTTCTGGTCAGCAAGGCTCCTCTTTTGATTCCGAATGCACTTTTTGATACGGTGATAATGAAATTGACATATGTTGCTAAACAACGAAGTATATTAATTAAATCAAACAAGTATTAACACCATTATAACTCCAAATCTATTTACATCCATTAGCCAAATGAGTCATTCATCTGGGTTTGCATTTCGTGCTAATGTGAACTTAATTAAATCCTAAATAATGAGAGTTTCTACACACCTTAAGCTAATTACGGTCCTCTTCTTGTTACAAGAACTATTTTTCATGGATTGACCGTGAAATTATATGTTGACTCTTTCTTAACGACTATATTCATTATGAAAACAATTTCCATGAATCGTCTATAACATGAATTCATTCAATTGCAACAAACAATAGAGTTCTTGATCTTAAATTGCATTTCTTATTGATATTAATTGGTTGAATTCTAAAATAAAGAGTACCTCCCATCATGTCTAGTTAGCAAGACTCCTCTTTTGATTCCAAACGCAGTTTTTGATAAGGTGATAATGCAATTGACATATGATGCTAAACAACGAAGTATATTAATTATATGAAACAAGTATTAACACCATTATTACTCCAAATCAGTTTACATCCATCATCCAAAGGAGTCATTCATCTGGGTTTGCATTTTGTGCTAATGTGAACTTGATTAATTCCTAAATAATGAGAGTTTCTACTCACCTTAAGCTAATTACGCACCCCTTCTTGCTACAAGATCTATTTTTCATGCATTGTCCATGAAATTATATGTTGACTCTTTCTTAACGACTATATTCATTATGAAAATAATTTCCATGAATCGTCTATAACATGAATTAAATCAATTGCAACAAACAATAGAGTTCTTGATCTTACATTGCATTTCTTATTGATATTAATTGGTTGAATTCTAAAATAAAGAAACCCTCCCCATCATTTGTGGTTAGCAAGTCGATGCTTTTTGATTCCAAACACACTTTTTTTGATAAAGCGATAATTAAATTGACATGTGTTGCTAAACAATGAAGTATATTAATTAAATCAAACAAGTATTAACACCAATATTACTCTAAATCTGTTTGTGTCCATCAGCCAAATGAGTCATTCGTCTTGGATAGCATTTCATGCCAATGTGAACTTGTTCGATTACTAAATAATAGGACTTTCTAATCACCTCAAGCTAATTAGGCTCCTCTTCTTGTTACAAGAACTATTTTTCATGCATTCACCATGAAATTATCTGTTGACACTTTCGTAACAACTATATTCATTATGAAAACAATTTTCATGAATCGTATGTCACATGAATTCATTCAATTGCAACAAACAATAGAGTTCTTAATCTTAAATTGCATTTCTTATTTATATTAATTGGTTGAATTCTAAAATAAATAGTACTTCCCATCATTTGTGGTTAGGAAGTCAATGCTTTTGATTCCAAACACACTTTTTGATAAAGCGATAATGAAATTGACATATGTTGCTAAACAATGAGGTATATTAATTAAATCAAACAAGCATTAACACCAATACTACTTCAAATCTGTTTGCATCCATCCGCCAAATGTGTCATTCATCTTGGATTGAATTTCTTGCCAATGTGA
This sequence comes from Ceriops zippeliana, assembly GCA_037897445.1. NCBI lineage: Eukaryota > Viridiplantae > Streptophyta > Magnoliopsida > Malpighiales > Rhizophoraceae > Ceriops > Ceriops zippeliana. Next base: position 86,945 of record JBAPLH010000360.1, on the reverse strand, counting down.
ACTTGTGTAGTTCCTAAATAATGAGACTTTCTAATCACCTCAAGCTAATTAGGCTCCTCTTCTTGTTACAAGAACTATTTTTCATGCATTAACCATTAAATTATCTGTTGACTCCTTCTTAATGTCTATATTCATTATGAAAAGAATTTCCATGAATCACCTCTAACAAGAATTCATTCAATTGCAACAAACAATAGAGTTCTTCATCTCGAATTGCATTTCCTATTGATATTAATTGGTTGAATACCGAAATAAAGAGTACCTTCCATCATTTTTGGTTAGCAAAGCTCCTTTTTTGATTTCAAACACACATTTGGATACTGTGATAATGAAATTGACATATGATGCTAATCAATGAAGTATATTAATTAAATCAAACAAGTATTAACACCATTATAACTCCAAATCTGTTTACATCCATCAGCCAAATGATTCATTCATCTGGGTTTGCATTTCGTGCTAATGTGAACTTGATTAATTCCTAAATAATGAGAGTTTTGACTCACCTCAAGCTAATTACGCTTCTCTTCTTGTTACAAGAACTATTTTTCATGCATTGATGATGAAATTATATGTCGACTCTTTCTTAACGACTATATTCATTATGAAAACAATTTCCATGAATCATTTATAACATGAATTCATTCAATTGCAACAAACAATAGAGTTCTTGATCTCGAATTGCATTTCCTATTGATATTAATTGGTTGAATTCAAACATAAAGTTTACCTTCCATTATTTCTGGTCAGCAAGGCTCCTCTTTTGATTCCAAACACACTTTTTGATACGGTGATAATGAAATTGACATATGTTGCTAAACAACGAAGTATATTAATTAAATCAAACAAGTATTAACACCATTATAACTCCAAATCTATTTACATCCATTAGCCAAATGAGTCATTCATCTGGGTTTGCATTTCGTGCTAATGTGAATTTGATTAATTCCTAAATAATGGGAGTTTCTACTCACCTTAAGCTAATTAGGCTCCTCTTCTTGTTACAAGAACTATTTTTCCCGCATTAACTATTAAATTATCTGTCGACCCATTCTTAACGTCTATATTCTTTATGAAAACAATTTCCATGAATCTTCTATAACATGAATTCATTCAGTTGCAACAAACAATAGAGTTCTTGATCTCGAATTGCATTTCCTATTGATATTAATTGGTTGAATTCTAAGATAAAGTGTACCTCCCATTATTTCTGGTCAGCAAGGCTCCTCTTTTGATTCCGAACGCACTTTTTGATACGGTGATAATGAAATTGACATATGTTGCTAAACAACGAAGTATATTAATTAAATCAAACAAGTATTAACACCATTATTACTCCAAATCTGTTTACATCCATTAGCCAACTGAGTCATTCATCTGGGTTTGCATTTCGTGCTAATGTGAACTTGATTAATTCCTAAATAATGAGAGTTTTGACTCACCTCAAGCTAATTACGCTTCTCTTCTTGTTACAAGAACTATTTTTCATGCATTGACGATGAAATTATATGTCGACTCTTTCTTAACGACTATATTCATTATGAAAACAATTTCCATGAATCATTTATAACATGAATTCATTCAATTGCAACAAACAATAGAGTTCTTGATCTCGAATTGCATTTCCTATTGATATTAATTGGTTGAATTCAAACATAAAGTTTACCTTCCATTATTTCTGGTCAGCAAGGCTCCTCTTTTGATTCCAAACACAATTTTTGATACGGTGATAATGAAATTGACATATGTTGCTAAACAACGAAGTATATTAATTAAATCAAACAAGTATTAACACCATTATTACTCCAAATCTGTTTGCGTCCATCAGCCAAATGTGTCATTCCTCTTCGATAGCATTTCATGCCATTGTGAAATTGTTTAATTACAAAATAATGTGACTTTCTAAACACCATTAGCTAATTAGGCTCCTCTTCTTGTTACAAGTACTATTTTTCACGCATTAGCCATTAAATTATCTGCCGACCCCTTCTTAACGTCTATATTCATTATGAAAACAATTTCCATGAATCTTCTATAACATGAATTCATTCAATTGCAACAAACAATAGAGTTCTTGATCTCGAATTGCATTTCCTATTGATATTAATTGGTTGAATTCTAACATAAAGTGTACCTCCCATTATTTCTCTCGTCAGCAAGGCTCCTCCTTTTTGATTCCAAACACACTTTTTGATACGGTGATAATGAAATTGACATATGTTGCTAAACAACGAAGTATATTAATTAAATCAAACAAGTATTAACACCATTATAACTCCAAATCTATTTACATCCATTAGCCAAATGAGTCATTCATCTGGGTTTGCATTTTTGTGCTACTGTGAACTTAATTAAATCCTAAATAAAGAGAGTTTCTACACACCTTAAGCTAATTTTCGCTCCTCTTCTTGTTACAAGAACTATTTTTTTCATGGATTGACCATGAAATTATATGTTGACTCTTAATGACTATATTCATTATGAAAACAATTTCCATAAATCGTCAATAACATGAATTCATTCAATTGCAACAAAACAATAGAGTTCTTGATCTTAAATTGCAAGTCTTACTGATATTAATTGGCTGAATTCTAAAATAAAGAGTACCTCCCATTATTTGTGGTTAGCAAGTCGAATCTTTTGATTCCAAACCACTTTTTTGATAAAGTGATAATGAAATTGCCATATGTTGCTAAACAATGAAGTATATTAAATTAATTAAATCAAACAAGTATTAACACCATTATTACTCCAAATCTGTTTGCGTCCATCAGCCAAATGTGTCATTCCTCTTTGATAGCATTTCATGCCATTGTGAATTTTGTTTAATTACAAAATAATGTGACTTTCTAAACACCATTAGCTAATTAGGCTCCTCTTCTTGTTACAAGTACTATTTTTCACGCATTAACCATTAAATTATCTGTCGACCCCTTCTTAACATGTATATTCATTATGAAAACAATTTCCATAAATATTCTATAACATGAATTCATTCAATTGCAACAAACAATAGAGTTCTTGATCTCGAATTGCATTTCCTATTGATATTAATTGGTTGAATTCTAACATAAAGTGTACCTCCCATTATTTCTCGTCAGCAAGGCTCCTCCTTTGATTCCAAACACACTTTTTGATACGGTGATAATGAAATTGACATATGTTGCTAAACAACGAAGTATATTAATTAAATCAAACAAGTATTAACACCATTATAACTCCAAATCTATTTACATCCATTAGCCAAATGAGTCATTCATCTGAGTTTGCATTTCGTGCTACTGTGAACTTAATTAAATCCTAAATAATGAGAGTTTCTACACACCTTAAGCTAATTACGCTCCTCTTCTTGTTACAAGAACTATTTTTCATGGATTGACCATGAAATTATATGTTGACTCTTTCTTAACGACTATATTCATTATGAAAACAATTTCCATGAATCGTCTATAACATGAATTCATTCAATTGCAACAAACAATAGAGTTCTTGATCTTAAATTGCAAGTCTTATTGATATTAATTGGCTGAATTCTAAAATAAAGAGTACCTCCCATTATTTGTGGTTAGCAAGTCGAATCTTTTGATTCCAAACCACTTTTTGATAAAGTGATAATGAAATTGACATATGTTGCTAAACAATGAAGTATATTAATTAAATCAAACAAGTATTAACACCATTATTACTCCAAATCTGTTTGCGTCCATCAGCCAAATGTGTCATTCCTCTTCGATAGCATTTCATGCCATTGTGAAATTGTTTAATTACAAAATAATGTGACTTTCTAAACACCATTAGCTAATTAGGCTCCTCTTCTTGTTACAAGTACTATTTTTCACGCATTAACCATTAAATTATCTGTCGACCCCTTCTTAACGTCTATATTCATTATGAAAACAATTTCCATGAATCTTCTATAACATGAATTCATTCAATTGCAACAAACAGTAGAGTTCTTGATCTAGAATTGCATTTCCTATTGATATTAATTGGTTGAATTATAACATAAAGTGTACCTCCCATTATTTCTCGTCAGCAAGGCTCCTCCTTTGATTCCAAACACACTTTTTGATACGGTGATAATGAAATTGACATATGTTACTAAACAACGAAGTATATTAATTAAATGAAACAAGTATTAACACCATTATTACTCCAAATCTGTTTGCGTCCATCAACCAAATGATTCATTCATCTGGGTTTGCATTTCGTGCTAATGTGAACTTGATTAATTCCTAAATAATGAGAGTTTCTACTCACCTTAAGCTAATTATGCTCCTCTTCTTGTTACAAGAACTATTTTTCATGGATTGACCATGAAATGATATGTCGACTCATTCTTAACGACTATAATCATTATGAAAACAATTTCCATGACTCGCCTCTAACAAGAATTCATTCAATTGCAACAAACAATAGAGTTCTTGATCTCGAATGGCATTTCCTATTGATATTAATTGGTTGAATTCTAACATAAAGTGTACCTCCCATTATTTCTGGTCAGCAAGGTTCCTCTTTTGATTCCAAACGGACTTTTTGATACGGTGATAACGAAATTGACATATGTTGCTAAAAAACGAAGTATATTAATTAAATCAAACAAGTATTAACACCATTATTACTCCAAATCTGTTTCCATCCATCAGCCAAAAGAGTCATTCATCTGGGTTTGCATTTCGTGCTAATGTGAATTTGATTAATTCCTAAATAATGAGAGTTTCTACTCACCTTAAGCTAATTAGGCTCCTCTTCTTGTTATAAAAATATTTGTCACGCATTAACTATTAAATTATCTGTCGACCCCTTCTTAACGTCTATATTCTTTATGAAAACAATTTCCATGAATCTTCTATAACATGAATTCATTCAATTGCAACAAACAATAGAGTTCTTGATCTCGAATTGCATTTCCTATTGATATTAATTGGTTGAATTCTAACATAAAGTGTACCTCCCATTATTTCTCGTCAGCAAGGCTCCTCCTTTGATTCCGAACACACTTTTTGATACGGTGATAATGAAATTGACATATGTTGCTAAACAACGAAGTATATTAATTAAATCAAACAAGTATTAACACCATTATAGCTCCAAATCTATTTACATCCATTAGCCAAAGGAGTCATTCATCTGGGTTTGTATTTCGTGCTAATGTGAACTTGATTAATTCCTAAATAATGAGAGTTTTCTACTCACCTTAAAGCTAATTATGCTCCTCTTCTTGTTACAAGAACTATTTTTCATGGATTGACCATGAAATTATATGTCGACTCATTCTTAACGACTATATTCATTATGAAAACAATTTACTTGACTCGCCTCTAACAAGAATTCATTCAATTGTAACAAACAATAGAGTTCTTGATCTCGAATGGCATTTCCTATTGATATTAATTGGTTGAATACTAACATAAAGTGTACCTCCCATTATTTCTGGTCAGCAAGGCTCCTCTTTTGATTCCAAACACACTTTTTGATACGGTGATAATGAAATTGACATATGTTGCTAAACAACGAAGTATATTTTATTAAATCAAACAAGTATTAACACCATTATTACTCCAAATCTGTTTACGTCCATTAGCCAAATGAGTCATTCATCTGGGTTTGCATTTCGTGCTAATGTGAACTTAATTAATTCCTAAATCATGAGAGTTTCTACTCACCTTAAGCTAATTACGCTCCTCTTCTTGTTACAAGAACTATTTTTCATGCATTAACCATTAAATTATCTGTTGACTCCTTCTTAATGTCTATATTCATTATGAAAACAATTTCCATGAATCTCCTCTAACAAGAATTCATTCACTTGCAACAAACAATAGAGTTCTTGATCTCGAATTGCATTTCCTATTGATATTAATTGGTTTAATTCCGAAATAAAGAGTACCTTCCATCATTTCTGGTTAGCAAGGCTCCTTTTTTGTTTCCAAACACACTTTTTTGATGCTGTGATAATGAAATTGACATATGATGCTAAACAACGAAGTATATTAATTAAATCAAACAAGTATTAACACCATTATTACTCCAAATGTGTTTACATCCATCAGCCAAATGAGTCATTCATCTGGGTTTGCATTTCGTGCTAATGTGAACTTGATTAATTCCTAAATAATGAGAGTTTTGACTCACCTCAAGCTAATTACGCTCCTCTTCTTGTTACGAGAACTATTTTTCATGCATTGACCATGAAATTATATGTCGACTCTTTCTTAACGACTATATTCATTATGAAAACAATTTCCACGTATCGTTTATAACATGAATTCATTCAATTGCAACAAACAATAGAGTTTTTGATCTCGAATTGCATTTCCTATTGATATTAATTGGTTGAATTCTAACATAAAGTGTACCTCCCATTATTTCTGGTGAGCAAGGCACCTCTTTTGATTCCAAACGGTCTTTTTGATACGGTGATAAAGAAATTGACATATGTTGCTAAACAACAAAGTATATTAATTAAATCAAACAAGTATTAACACCATTATTACTCCAAATCTATTTACATCCATCAGCCAAATGAGTCATTCATCTGGGTTTGCATTTCGTGCTAATGTGAATTTGATTAAATTCCTAAATAATGAGAGTTTCTACTCACCTTAAGCTAATTAGGCTCCTCTTCTTGTTACAAGAAATATTTTTCACACGCATTAACTATTAAATTATCTGTCGACCCCTTCTTAACGTCTATATTCTTTATGAAAACAATTTCCATGAATCTTCTATAAACATGAATTCATTCAATTGCAACAAACAATACAGTTCTTGATCTCGAATTGCATTTCCTATTGATATTAATTGGTTGAATTCTAACATAAAGTGTACCTCCCATTATTTCTCATCAGCAAGGCTCCTCCTTTGATTCCAAACACACACTTTTTGATACGGTGATAATGAAATTGACATATGTTGCTAAACAACGAAGTATATTAATTAAATCAAACAAGTATTAACACCATTATTACTCCAAATCTGTTTGCGTCCATCAACCAAATGAGTAATTCATCTGGGTTTGCATTTCGTGCTAATGTGAACTTGATTAATTCCTAAATAATGAGAGTTTCTACTCACCTTAAGCTAATTATGCTCCTCTTCTTGTTACAAGAACTATATTTCATGGATTGACCATGAAATTATATGTCGACTCATTCTTAACGACTATATTCATTATGAAAACAATTTCCATGACTCGCCTCGAACAAGAATTCATTCAATTGCAACAAACAATAGAGTTCTTGATCTCGAATGGCATTTCCAATTGATATTAATTGGTTGAATTCTAACATAAAGTGTACCTCCCATTATTTCTGGTCAGCAAGGCTCCTCTTTTGATTCCAAACACACTTTTTGATACGGTGATAATGAAATTGACATATTTAGCTAAACAATGAAGTATATTAATTAAATCAAACAAGTATTAACACCATTATTACTCCAAATTTGTTTACATCCATTAGCCAAATGAGTCATTCATCTGAGTTTGCATTTCGTGCTAATGTGAACTTAATTAATTCCTAAATCATGAGAGTTTCTACTCACCTTAAGCTAATTACGCTCCTCTTCTTGTTACAAGAACTATTTTTCATGCATTAACCATTAAGTTATCTGTTGACTCCTTCTTAATGTCTATATTCATTATGAAAACAATTTCCATGAATCTCCTCTAACAAGAATTCATTCAATTGCAACAAACAATAGAGTTCTTGATCTCGAATTGCATTTCCTATTGATATTAATTGGTTTAATTCCGAAATAAAGAGTACCTCCCATCATTTCTGGTTAGCAAGGCTCCTTTTTTTGATTTGATTCCAAACACACTTTTTTTGATGCTGTGTGATAATGAAATTGACATATGATGCTAAACAACGAAGTATATTAATTAAATCAAACAAGTATTAACACCATTATTACTCCAAATGTGTTTACATCCATCAACCAAATGAGTCATTCATCTAGGTTTGCATTTCGTGCTAATGTGAACTTGATTAATTCCTAAATAATGAGAGTTTTGACTCACCTCAAGCTAATTACGCTCCTCTATTTGTTACGAGAACAATTTTTCATGCATTGACCATGAAATTATATGTCGTCGACTCTTTCTTAACGACTATATTCATTATGAAAACAATTTCCATGAATCGTTTATAACATGAATTCATTCAATTGCAACAAACAATAGAGTTCTTGATCTCGAATTGCATTTCCTATTGATATTAATTGGTTGAATTCTAACATAAAGTGTACCTCCCATTATTTCTGGTGAGCAAGGCTCCTCTTTTGATTCCAAACGGACATTTTGATACGGTGATAACGAAATTGACATATGTTGCTAAACAACGAAGTATATTAATTAAATCAAACAAGTATGAACACCATTATTACTCCGAATCTGTTTACATCCATCAGCCAAATGAGTCATTCATCTAGGTTTGCATTTCGTGCTAATGTGAATTTGATTAATTCCTAAATAATGAGAGTTTCTACTCACCTTAAGCTAATTAGGCTCCTCTTCTTGTTACAAGAAATATTTTTCACGCACTAACTATTAACTTATCTGTCGACCCCTTCTTAACGTCTATATTCTTTATGAAAACAATTTCCATGAATCTTCTATAACATGAATTCATTCAGTTGCTACAAACAATAGAGTTCTTGATCTCGAATTGCATTTCCTATTGATATTAATTGGTTGAATTCTAACATAAAGTGTACCTCCCATTATTTCTAGTTAGCAAGGCTCCTCTTTTGATTCCGAACGCACTTTTTGATACGGTGATAATGAAATTGACATATGTTGCTAAACAACGAAGTATATTAATTAAATCAAACAAGTATTAACACCATTATTACTCCAAATCTGATTACATCCATCAGCCAAATGAGTAATTCATCTTGGTTTGCATTTCGTGCTAATGTGAACTTGATTAATTCCTAAATAATGAGAGTTTTGACTCACCTCAAGCTAATTACGCTTCTCTTCTTGTTACAAGAACTATTTTTCATGCATTGACCATGAAATTATATGTCGACTCTTTCTTAACGACTATATTCATTATGAAACCAATTTCCATGAATCGTTTATAACATGAATTCATTGAATTGCAACAAACAATAGAGTTCTTGATCTCGAATTGCATTTCCTATTGGTATTAATTGGTTGAATTCTAACATAAAGTGTACCTCCCATTATTTTTGGTCAGCAAGGCTCCTCTTTTGATTCCGAACGCACTTTTTGATACGGTGATAATGAAATTGACATATGTTGCTAAACAACGAAGTATATTAATTAAATCAAACAAGTATTAACACCATTATAGCTCCAAATCTATTTACATCCATTAGCCAAATGAGTCATTGATTTGGGTTTGCATTTCGTGCTAATGTGAACTTAATTAATTCCTAAATAATGAGAGTTTCTACTCACCTTAAACTAATTACACTCCTCTTCTTGTTACAGGAACTATTTTTCATGGATTGACCATGAAATTATATGTTGACTCTTTCTTAACGACTATATTCATTATGAAAACAATTTCCATGAATCGTCCATAACATGAATTCATTCAATTGCAACAAACAATAGAGTTCTTGATCTTAAATTGCATTTCTTATTGATATTAATTGGTTGAATTCTAAAACAAACAGTACCTCCCATCATTTGTGGTTAGCTAGTCGAATCTTTTGATTCCAAACCACTTTTTGATAAAGTGATAATGAAATTGACATATGTTGCTAAGCAATGAAGTATATTAATTAAATCAAACAAGTATTAACACCATTATCACTCCAAATCTATTTACATCCATCAGCGAAATGAGTCATTCATCTGGGTTTGCATTTCATGCTAATTTGAACTTGACTAATTCCTAAATAATGAGAGTTTCTACTCACCTTAAGCTAATTACGCTCCTCTTCTTGTTGCAAGAACTATTTTTCATGGATTGACCATGAAATTATATGTTGACACTTTCTTGACGACAATATTCATTATGAAAACTAATTCCATGAATCGACTATAACATGAATTCATTCAATTGCAACAAACAATAGAGTACTTGATCTTAAATTGCATTTCTGATTAATATTTATTGGTTGAATTCTAAAATAAAGAGTACCTCCCATCATTTGTGGCTAGCAAGTCTAATCTTTTGATTCCAAACACACTCTTTGATAAAGCGATAATTAAATTGACATATGTTGCTAAACAATGAAGTATATTAATTAAAACAAACAAGTATTAACACCATTATTACTCCAAATCTGTTTGTGTCCATCAGCCAAATGAGTCATTCTTCTTGGATAGCATTTCATGCCAATGTGAACTTGTTTAATTACTATATAATGGGACTTTCTAATCACCTCAAGCTAATTAGGCTCCTCTTCTTGTTACAAGAACTATTTTTCATGCATTCACCATGAAATTATCTTTTGACTCTTTCTAAACAACTATATTCATTATGAAAACAATTTCCATGAATCGTCTATAACATGAATTCATTCAATTGCAACAAACAATAGAGTTCTTAATCTTAAATTGCATTTCTTATTGATATTAATTGGTTGAATTCTAAAATAAAGAGTACCTCCCATCATTTGTGGTTAGCAAGTTGAATCTTTTGATTCCAAACCACTTTTTGATAAAGTGATAATGAAATTGACATATGTTGCTAAACAATGATGTCTATTAATTAAATCAAACAAGTATTAACACCATTATTACTCCAAATCTGTTTGCGTCCATCAGCCAAATGAGTCATTCCTGTTGGATAGCATTTCATGCCAATGTGAAATTGTTTAATTACTAAATAATGAGACTTTCTAAACAACTTTAGCTAATTAGGCTCCCCTTCTTGTTACAAGAACTATTTTTCATGCATTAACCATTAAATTATCTATTGACCCCTTCTTAATGTCTATATTCATTATGAAAACAATTTCCATGAATTGTCTCTAACATGAATTCATTCAATTACAACAAACAATAGAGTTCCTGATCTTAAATTGCATTTCTTATTGATATTAATTGGTTGAATTCTAAAACAAAGAGTACCTCCCATGATTTCTAGTTCGTAAGGCTCCTCTTTTGATTCCAAACAACTTTTTGATAAAGTGATAATGAAATTGACATATGTTGCTAAACAATGAAGTATATTAATTAAATCAAACAAGTATTAACACCATTATTACTCCAAATCTGTTTTCGTCCATCAGCCAAATATGTCACTCATTTTGGATAGCATTTCATGCCCATGTGAAATTGTTTAATTACAAAATAATGTGACTTTCTAAACTCTTGAAGCTAATTAGGCTCCTCTTCTTGTTACAAGAACTATTTTTCACACATTAACCATTAAATTATCTGTTGACCCCTTCTTAACGTCTATATTCATTATGAAAACAATTTCCATGAATCTTCTATATCATGAATTCATTCAATTGCAACAAACAATAGAGTTCTTGATCTCGAATTGCATTTCCTATCGATATTAATTGGTTGAATTCTAACATAAAGTGTACCTCCCATTATTTCTGGTCAGCAAGGCTCCTCTTTTGATTCCAAACACACTTTTTGATACGATGATAATGAAATTGACATATGTTGCTAAACAATGAAGTATATTAATTAAATCAAACAAGTATTAACACCATTATTACTCCAAATCTGTTTGCATCCATCAGCAAAATGTGTCATTCCTCTTGGATAGCATTTCATGCCAATGTGAAATTGTTTAATTACTAAATAATGAAACTTTCTAAACACCTTAAGCTAATTAGGCTCCTCTTCTTGTTACAAGAACTATTTTTCATGCATTAACCATTAAATTATCTGTTGACTCCTTCTTAATGTCTATGTTCATTATGAAAACAATTTCCATGAATCTCCTCTAACAAGAATTCATTCAATTGCAACAAACAATAGAGTTCATGATCTCTAATTGCATCTCTTTTCTTTCCAATCACACTTTTTGATAAAGCGATAATTAATTTGACATATGTTGCTAAACAATAAGTATATTAATTAAATCAAACAAGTATTAACACCATTTTTACTCCAAATTTGTTTGTGTCCATCGGCCAAATGAGTCATTCGTCTGGGATAGCATTTCATGCCAATGTGAACTTGTTTACTTACTAATTAATGGGACTTTCTAATCACCTCAAGCTAATTAGGCTCCTCTTCTTGTTACAAGAACAATTTTTCATGCATTCACATGAAATTATCTGTTGACTCTTTCTTAACGGATATATTCATTATGAAAACAATTTCCATGAATCGTCTATAACATGAATTCATTGAATTGCAACGAACAATAGAGTTCCTAATCTTAAATTGCATTTCTTATTGATATTAATTGGTTGAATTCTAAAATAAAGAGTACCTCCCATCATTTCTAGTTAGCAAGGCTCCTCTTTTGATTCCAAACGCACTTTTTGATACGGTGATAATGAAATTGACATATGATGCTGAACAACGAAGTATATTAATTAAATCAAACAAGTGTTAACACCATTATTTCTCCAAATCTGTTTTCATCCATCAGCCAAAGGAGTCATTCATCTGGGTTTGCATTTCGTGCTAATGTGAACTTGATTAATTCCTAAATAATGAGAGTTTCTACTCAACTTAAGCTTATTACACACCCATTCTTGTTACAAGAACTATTTTTCATGCATTGACCATGAAATTATATGTTGACTCTTTCTTAATGACTATATTCATTATGAAAACAATTTGCATGAATCGACTATAACATGAATTCATTCAATTGCAACAAACAATAGAGTTCTTAATCTTAAATTGCATTTCTTATTGATATTAATTGGTTGAATTCTAATATAAAGAGTACCTCCCATCATTTGTGGTTAGCAAGTCGATGCTTTTGATTTCAAACACACATTTTGATAAAGCGATAATTAAATTGACATATGTTGCTAAACAATGAAGTATATTAATTAAATCAAACAAGTATTAACACCATTTCTACTCCAAATCTGTTTGCATCCATCCGCCAAATGTGTCATTCTTCTTGGATTGAATTTCTTGCCAATGTGAACTTGTTTAGTTCCTAAATAATGAGACTTTCTAATCACCTCAAGCTAATTAGGCTCCTCTTCTTGTTACAAGAACTATTTTTCACGCATTAACCATTAAATTATCTGTTGACTCCTTCTTAATGTCTATATTCATTATGAAAACAATTTCCATGAATCTCCTCTAACAAGAATTCATTCAATTGCAACAAACAATAGAGTTCATGATCTCTAATTGCATCTCTTTTCTTTCCAATCACACTTTTTGATAAAGCGATAATTAAATTGACATATGTTGCTAAACAATAAATATATTAATTAAATCAAACAAGTATTAACACCATTCTTACTCCAAATCTGTTTGTGTCCATCGGCCAAATGAGTCATTCGTCTTGGATAGCATTTCATGCCAATGTCAAATTGTTTAATTACAAAATAATGTGACTTTCTAAACTCTTGAAGCTAATTAGGCTCCTCTTCTTGTTACAAGAACTATTTTTCATGCATTAACCATTAAATTATCTATTGACCCCTTCTTAACGTCTATATTCATTATGAAAACAATTTCCATGAATCGTCTATAACATGAATTCATTCAATTGCAATAAACAATAGAGTTCCTGATCTTAAATTGCATTTCTTATTGATATTAATTGGTTGAATTCTAAAATAAAGAGTACCTCCCATCATTTCTAGTTAGCAGGGCTCCTCTTTTGATTCCAAACGCACTTTTTGATACGGTGATAATGAAATTGACATATGATGGTGAACAACAAAGTATATTAATTAAATCAAACAAGTGTTAATACCATTATTACTCCAAATCTGTTTTCATCCATCAGCCAAAGGAGTCATTCATCTGGGTTTGCATTTCGTGCTAATGTGAACTTGATTAATTCCTAAATAATGAGAGTTTCTATTTACCTTAAGCTTATTACACACCCCTTCTTGTTACAAGAACTATTTTTCATGCATTGACCATGAAATTATATGTTGACTCTTTCTTAACGACTATATTCATTATGAAAACAATTTCCATGAATCTTTTATAACATGAATTTATTCAATTGCAACAAACAATAGAGTTCCTGATCTTAAATTGCATTTCCTATTGATATTAATTGGTTGAATTCTAACATAAAGTGTACCTCCCATTATTTCTGGTCAGCAAGGCTCCTCTTTTGATTCCAAACACACTTTTTGATACGATGATAATGAAATTGACATATGTTGCTAAACAATGAAGGATATTATTTAAATCAAACAAGTATTAACACCATTATTACTCCAAATCTGTTTGCGTCCATCAGCCAAATGTGTCATTCCTATTGGATAGCATTTCATGCCAATGTGAAATTGTTTAATTACTAAATAATGAGACTTTCTAGACAACTTAAGCTAATTAGGCTCCCCTTCTTGTTACAAGAACTATTTTTCATGCATTAACCATTAAATTATCTGTTCACCCCTTCTTAATGTCTATATTCATTATGAAAACAATTTCCTTGACTCGTCTCTAAGAAGAATTCATTCTATTGCAACAAACACTAGAGCTCTTGATCTCGAATTGCATTTCCTATTGATAATAATTTGTTGTATTCTGAAATAAAGAGTACCTCCCATCATTTATGGTTAGTGAGGCTCCTCTTTTGATTCCAAAAACACTTTTTTGATACTGTGATAATGAAATTGACATATGATGCTAAACAATGAAGTATATTAAGTAAATCAAACAAGTATTAACACCATTATTACTCCAAATCTGTTTACATCCATCAGCCAAATGAGTCATTCATCTGGGTTTGCATTTCGTGCTGATGTGAACTTGATTAATTCCTAAATAATGTGAGTTTCGACTCACCTTAAGCTAATTACGCTCCTCTTCTTGTGACAAGAACTATTTTTCATGGATTGACCATGAAATTATATGTTGACCCTTTCTTAACGACTATATTTATTATGAAAACAATTTCCATGAATCGTCAATAACATCAATTCATTCAATTGCAACAGAAAATAGAGTTCTTAATCTTAAATTGCATTTCTTATTGATATTAATTGGTTCAATTCTAAAATAAAGTGTACCTCCCATCATTTGTGGTTAGCAAGTCGAATCTTTTGATTCCAAACCACTTTTTGATAAAGTGATAATGAAATTGACATATGTTGCTAAACAATGAAGTATATTAATTAAATCAAACAAGTATTAACACCATTATTACTCCAAATCTGTTTGCGTCCATCAGCCAAATATGTCATTCATCTTGTATAGCATTTCATGCCAATGTGAAATTCTGTAATTACAAAATAATGTGACTTTCTAAACACCTGAAGTTAATTAGGCTCCTCTTCTTGTTACAAGAACTATATTTCATGCATTAACCAATAAATTATCTGTTGACCCCTTCTTAACATCTATATTCATTATGAAAACAATTTCCATGAATCTTCTATAACATGAATTCATTCAATTGCAACAAACAATAGAGTTCTTGATCTCGAATTGCATTTCCTATTGATATTAATTGGTTGAATTCTAACATAAAGTGTACCTCCCATTATTTCTGGTCAGCAAGGCTCCTCTTTTGATTCCAAACGCACTGTTTGATACGATGATAATGAAATTGACATATGTTGCTAAATAATGAAGTATATTAATTAAATCAAACAAGTATTAACACCATTATTACTTCAAATCTGTTTGTGTCCATCAGCCAAATAAGTCATTCATGTTGGATAGGATTTCATGCCAATGTGAACTTGTTTACTTACTAAATAATGGGACATTCTAATCACCTCAAGCTAATTAGGCTCCTCTTCTTGTTACAAGAACAATTTTTCATGCATTCACCATGAAATTATCTGTTGACTCTTTCTTAATGACTATATTCATTATGAAAACAATTTCCATGAATCATCTATAACATGAATTCATTGAATTGCAACAAACAATAGAGTTCCTGATGTTAAATTGCATTTCTTATTTATATTAATTGGTTGAATTCTAAAATAAAGAGTACCTCCTATCATTTGTGGTTAGCAAGTCAAATCTTTTGATTCCAAACCACTTTTTGATAAAGTGATAATGAAATTGACATATGTTGCTAAACAATGAAGTATATTAATTAAATCAAACAAGTATTAACACCATTACTACTCCAAATCTGTTTGCATCCATCCGCCAAATGTGTTTCTCATCTTGGATTGAATTTCTTGCCAATGTGAACTTTTTTAGTTACCAAATAATGAGACTTTCTAATTAACTCAAGCTAATTAGGCTCCTCTTCTTGTTACAAGAACTATTTTTCATGCATTAACCATTAAATTATCTATTGACTCCTCCTTAATATCTATATTCATTATGAAAAAAATTTCCATGAATCGCCTCTAACAAGAATTCATTGAATTGCAACAAACAATAGAGTTCTTGATCTCGAATTGCATTTCCTATTGATATTAATTGGTTGAATTTTGAAATAAAGAGTACCTCCCATGATTTTTGGTTAGCAAGGCTCCACTTTTGATTCCAAACACACATTTTTGATACTGTGATAATGAAATTGACATATGATGCTAAACAACGAAGTATATTAATTAAATCAAACAAGTATTAACACCATTGCTACTCCAAATCTGTTTGCATCCGTCCGCCAAATGTGTCATTCTTCTTGGATTGAAATGCTTGCCAATGTGAACTTTTTTAGTTCCTAAATAATGAGACTTTCTAATCAACTCAAGCTAATTAGGCTCCCCTTCTTGTTACAACAACTATTTTTCATGGATTGACCATGAAATTTTTTGTCGACTCTTTTTTAACGACTATATTCATGATGAAAAAAATTTCCATGAATCGTTTATAACATGAATTCATTCAATTGCAACAAACAATAGAGTTCTTGATCTTAAATTGCATTTCTTATTGATATTAATTGGTTGAATTCTCAAATAAAGAATACCTCCCATCATTTGTGGTTACCAAGTCAAATCTTTTGATTCCAAACCACTTTTTGATAAAGTGATAATGAAATTGACATATGTTGCTAAACAATGAAGTATATTAATTAAATCAAATAAGTATTAACACCATTATTACTCCAAATCTGTTTGCGTCCATCAGCCAAATGTGTCATTCCTGTTGGATAGCATTTCATGCCAATGTGAAATTGTTTAATTACTAAATAATGAGACTTTCTAAACACCTTAAGCTAATTGGGCTCCTCTTCTTGTTACAAGAACTATTTTTCATGCATTAACCATTAAATTATCTATTGACCCCTTCTTAACGTCTATATTCATTATGAAAACAATTTCCATGAATCGTCTATAACATGAATTCATTCAATTTCAACAAACAATAGAGTTCCTGATGTTAAATTGCATTTCTTATTGATATTAATTGGTTGAATTCTAAAAGAAAGAGTACCTCCCATCATTTCTAGTTAGCAAGGCTCCTCTTTTGATTCCAAACGCACTTTTTGATACGGTGATAATGACATTGACATATGATGCTAAACAACGAAATATATTAATTAAATCAAACAAGTATTAACACCATTATTACTCCAAATCTATTTACATCCATCAGCCAAAGGAGTCATTCATCTGGGTTTGTATTTTGTGCTAATGTGAACTTGATTAATTCCTAAATAATGAGAGTTTCTACTCACCTTAAGCTAATTACACACCCCTTCTTGTTACAAGAACTATTTTTACGCATTGACCATGAAATTATATGTTGACTCTTTCTTAACGACTATATTCATTATGAAAACAATTTCCATGAATCGTCTATAACATGAATTCATTCAATTGCAACAAACAATAGAGTTCTTAATCTTAAATTGCATTTCTTATTGATATTAATTGGTTGAATTCTAAAATAAAGAGTACCTCCCATCATTTGTGGTTAGCATGTCGATGCTTTTGATTCCAAACACACTTTTTGATAAAGCGGGAATTAAATTGACATATGTTGCTGAACAATAAGTTTATTAATTAAATCAAACAAGTATTAACACCATTCTTACTCCAAATCTGTTTGTGTCCATCAGCGAAATGAGTCCTTCGTCTTGGATAGCATTTCATGCCAATGTGAACTTGTTTACTTACTAAATAATGGGACTTTCTAATCACCTCAAGCTAATTAGGCTCCTCTTCTTGTTACAAGAACAATTTTTCATGCATTCACATGAAATTATCTATTACCTCTTTCATAACAACTATATTCATTATGAAAACAATTTCCATGAATCGTCTATAACATGAATTCATTCAATTGCAACAAACAATAGAGTTCCTGATCTTAAATTGCATTTCTTATTGATGTTAATTGGTTGATATCTAAAATAAAGAGTACCTCCCATCATTTCTAGTTAGCAAGGCTCCTCTTTTGATTCCAAACGCACTTTTTGATACGGGGATAATGAAATTGACATATGATGCTAAACAATGAAGTATATTAATTAAATCAAACAAGTATTAACACCATTATTACTCCAAATCTGTTTTCATCCATCAGCCAAAAGAGTCATTCATCTGGGTTTGCATTTCGTGCTAATGTGAACTTGATTAATTCCTAAATAATGAGAGTTTCTACTCACCTTAAGCTAATTACACACCCCTTCTTGTTACAAGAACTATTTTTACGCATTGACCATGAAATTATATGTTGACTCTTTCTTAACGACTATATTCATTATGAAAACAATTTCCATGAATCGTCTATAACATGAATTCATTCAATTGCAACAAACAATAGAGTTCTTAATCTTAAATTGCATTTCTTATTGATATTAATTGGTTGAATTCTACAATAAAGAGTACCTCCCATCATTTGTGGTTAGCAAGTCGATGCTTTTGATTCCAAACACACTTTTTGATAAATCGATAATTAAATTGACATATGTTGCTAAATAATGAAGTATATTAATTAAATCAAACAAGTATTAACACCATTACTACTCCAAATCTGTTTGCATCCATCCGCCAAATGTGTCATTCATCTTGGATTGAATTTCTTGCCAATGTGAACTTTTTTAGCTCCTAAATAATGAGACTTTCTAATCAACTCAAGCTAATTAGGCTCCTCTTCTTGTTACAAGAACTATTTTTCATGCATTAACAATTAAATTATCTCTTGACTCCTCCTTAATATCTATATTCATTATGAAAAAAAATTTCCATGAATCGCCTCTAACAAGAATTCATTCAATTGCAACAAACAATAGAGATCTTGATCTCGAATTGCATTTCCTATTGATATTAATTGGTTGAATTTCGAAATAAAGAGTACCTCCCATCATTTCTGGTTAGCAAGGCTCCTCTTTTGATTCCAAACACACATTTTTGATATTGTGATAATGAAATTGACATATGATGCTAAACAACGAAGTATATTAATTAAATCAAACAAGTATTAACACCATTATTACTCCGAATCTGTTTACATCCATCAGCCAAATGAGTCATTCATCTGGGTTTGCCTTTCGTGCTAATGTGAACTTGATTAATTCCTAAATAATGAGAGTTTTGACTCACCTCAAGCTAATTACGCTCCTCTTCTTGTTACATTAACTATTTTTCATGGATTTTCCATGAAATTTTATGTCGACTCTTTCTTAACGACTATATTCATTATGAAAACAATTTCCATGAATCGTTTATAACATGAATTCATTCAATTGCAACAAACAATAGAGTTCTTGATCTTAAATTGCATTTCTTATTGATATTAATTGGTTGAATTGTAAAATAAAGAGTACCTCCCATCATTTGTGGTTACCAAGTCAAATCTTTTGATTCCAAACCACTTTTTGATAAAGTGAAAATGAAATTGACATATGTTGCTAAACAATGAAGTATATTAATTAAATCAAATAAGTATTAACACCATTATTACTCCAAATCTGTTTGCGTCCATCAGCCAAATGTGTCATTCCTGTTGGATAGCTTTACATGCCAATGTGAAATTGTTTAATTACTAAATAATGAGACTTTCTAAACACCTTAAGCTAATTGGGCTCCTCTTCTTGTTACAACAACTATTTTTCATGCATTAACCATTAAATTATCTATTGACCCCTTCTTAACGTCTATATTCATTATGAAAACAATTTCCATGAATCGTCTATAACATGAATTCATTCAATTGCAACAAACAATAGAGGTCCTGATGTTAAATTGCATTTCTTATTGATATTAATTGGTTGAATTCTAAAATAAAGAGTACCTCCCATCATTTCTAGTTAGCAAGGCTCCTCTTTTGATTCCAAACGCACTTTTTGATACGGTGATAATGACATTGACATATGATGCTAAACAACGAAGTATATTAATTAAATCAAACAAGTATTAACACCATTATTACTCCGAATCTGTTTACATCCATCAGCCAAATGAGTCATTCATCTGGGTTTGCCTTTCGTGCTAATGTGAACTTGATTAATTCCTAAATAATGAGAGTTTTGACTCACCTCAAGCTAATTACGCTCCTCTTCTTGTTACATTAACTATTTTTCATGGATTTTCCATGAAATTTTATGTCGATTCTTTCTTAACGACTATATTCATTATGAAAACAATTTCCATGAATCGTTTATAACATGAATTCATTCAATTACAACAAACAATAGAGTTCTTGATCTTAAATTGCATTTCTTATTGATATTAATTGGTTGAATTCTAAAATAAAGAGTACCTCCCATCATTTGTGGTTACCAAGTCAAATCTTTTGATTCCAAACCACTTTTTGATAAAGTGAAAATGAAATTGACATATGTTGCTAAACAATGAAGTATATTAATTAAATCAAATAAGTATTAACACCATTATTACTCCAAATCTGTTTGCGTCCATCAGCCAAATGTGTCATTCCTGTTGGATAGCATTTCATGCCAATGTGAAATTGTTTAATTACTAAATAATGAGACTTTCTAAACACCTTAAGCTAATTGGGCTCCTCTTCTTGTTACAAGAACTATTTTTCATGCATTAACCATTAAATTATCTATTGACCCCTTCTTAACGTCTATATTCATTATGAGAACAATTTCCATGAATCGTCTATAACATGAATTCATTCAATTGCAACAAACAATAGAGTTCCTGATGTTAAATTGCATTTCTTATTGATATTAATTGGTTGAATTCTAAAATAAAGAGTACCTCCCATCATTTCTAGTTAGCAAGGCTCCTCTTTTGATTGCAAACGCACTTTTTGATACGGTGATAATGACATTGACATAATATGCTAAACAACGAAATATATTAATTAAATCAAACAAGTATTAACACCATTATTACTCCAAATCTATTTACATCCATCAGCCAAGGGAGTCATTCATCTGGGTTTGTATTTCGTGCTAATGTGAACTTGATTAATTCCTAAATAATGAGAGTTTCTACTCACCTTAAGCTAATTACACACCCCTTCTTGTTACAAGAACTATTTTTCATGCATTGACCATGAAATTAAATGTTGACTCTTTCTTAATGACTATATTCATTATGAAAACAATTTCCATCAATCGTCTATAAGATGAATTCATTCAATTGCAACAAACAATATAGTTCTTGATCTTAAATTGCATTTCTTATTGATATTAATTGGTTGAATTCTAAAATAAAGAGTACCTCCCATCATTTTTGGTTAGCATGTCGATGCTTTTGATTCCAAACACAATTTTTGATAAAGCGAGAATTAAATCGACATATGTTGCTAAACAATAAGTATATTAATTAAATCAAACAAGTATTAACACCTTTCTTACTCCAAATCTGTTTGTGTCCATCAGCGAAATGAGTCCTTCGTCTTGGATAGCATTTCATGCCAATGTGAACTTGTTTACTTACTAAATAATGAGACTTTCTAATCACCTCAAGCTAATTAGGCTCCTCTTCTTGTTACAAGAACAATTTTTCATGCATTCACATGAAATTATCTGTTACCTCTTTCATAACGACTATATTCATTATGATAACAATTTCCATGAATCGTCTATACCATGAATTCATTCAATTGCAACAAACAATAGAGTTCCTGATATTAAATTGCATTTCTTATTGATGTTAATTGGTTGATATCTAAAATAAAGAGTACCTCCCATCATTTCTAGTTAGCAAGGCTCCTCTTTTGATTCCAAAGGCACTTTTTGATACGGTGATAATGAAATTGACATATGATGCTAAACAATGAAGTATATTAATTAAATCAAACAAGTATTAACACCATTATTACTCCAAATCTATTTTCATCCATCAGCCAAAAGAGTCATTCATCTGGGTTTGCATTTCGTGCTAATGTGAACTTGATTAATTCCTAAATAATGAGAGTTTCTACTCACCTTAAGCTAATTACACACCCCTTCTTGTTACAAGAACTATTTTTCATGCATTGACCATGAAATTATATGTTGACTCTTTCTTAACGACTATATTCATTATGAAAACAATTTCCATGAATCGTCTATAACATGAATTCATTCAATTGCAACAAACAATAGAGTTCTTAATCTTAAATTGCATTTCTTATTGATATTAGTTGGTTGAATTCTACAATAAAGAGTACCTCCCATCATTTGTGGATAGCAAGTCGATGCTTTTGATTCCAAACACACTTTTTGATAAATCGATAATTAAATTGACATATGTTGCTAAATAATGAAGTATATTAATTACATCAAACAAGTATTAACACCATTACCACTCCAAATCTGTTTGCATCCATCCGCCAAATGTGTCATTCATCTTGGATTGAATTTCCTGCCAATGTGAACTTTTTTAGCTCCTAAATAATGATACTTTCTAATCAACTCAAGCTAATTAGGCTCCTCTTCTTGTTACAAGAACTATTTTTCATGCATTAACCATTAAATTATCTCTTGACTCCTCCTTAATATCTATATTCATTATGAAAAAAAATTTCCATAAATCGCCTCTAACAAGAATTCATTGAATTGCAACAAACAATAGAGATCTTGATCTCGAATTGCATTTCCTATTGATATTAATTGGTTGAATTTCGAAATAAAGAGTACCTCCCATCATTTCTGGTTAGCAAGGCTCCTCTTTTGATTCCAAACACACATTTTTGATACTGTGATAATGAAATTGACATATGATGCTAAACAACGAAGTATATTAATTAAATCAAACAAGTATTAACACCATTATTACTCCAAATCTATTTACATCCATCAGCCAAATGAGTCATTCATCTGGGTTTGCCTTTCGTGCTAATGTGAACTTGATTAATTCCTAAATAATGAGAGTTTTGACTCACCTCAAGCTAATTACGCTCCTCTTCTTGTTACATTAACTATTTTTCATGGATTTTCCATGAAATTTTATGTCGACTCTTTCTTAACGACTATATTCATTATGAAAACAATTTCCATGAATCGTTTATAACATGAATTCATTCAATTGCAACAAACAATAGAGTTCTTGATCTTAAATTGCATTTCTTATTGATATTAATTGGTTGAATTCTAAAATAAAGAGTACCTCCCATCATTTGTGGTTACCAAGTCAAATCTTTTGATTCCAAACCACTTTTTGATAAAGTGAAAATGAAATTGACATATGTTGCTAAACAATGAAGTATATTAATTAAATCAAATAAGTATTAACACCATTATTACTCCAAATCTGTTTGCGTCCATCAGCCAAATGTGTCATTCCTGTTGGATAGCATTTCATGCCAATGTGAAATTGTTTAATTACTAAATAATGAGACTTTCTAAACACCTTAAGCTAATTGGGCTCCTCTTCTTGTTACAAGAACTATTTTTCATGCATTAACCATTAAATTATCTATTGACCCCTTCTTAACGTCTATATTCATTATGAAAACAATTTCCATGAATCGTCTATAACATGAATTCATTCAATTGCAACAAACAATAGAGTTCCTGATGTTAAATTGCATTTCTTATTGATATTAATTGGTTGAATTCTAAAATAAAGAGTACCTCCCATCATTTCTAGTTAGCAAGGCTCCTCTTTTGATTCCAAACGCACTTTTTGATACGGTGATAATGACATTGACATATGATGCTAAACAACGAAATATATTAATTAAATCAAACAAGTATTAACACCATTATTGCTCCAAATCTATTTACATCCATCAGCCAAAGGAGTCATTCATCTGGGTTTGTATTTCGTGCTAATGTGAACTTGATTAATTCCTAAATAATGAGAGTTTCTACTCACCTTAAGCTAATTACACACCCCTTCTTGTTACAAGAACTATTTTTCATGCATTGACCATGAAATTAAATGTTGACTCTTTCTTAATGACTATATTCATTATGAAAACAATTTCCATGAATCGTCTATAAGATGAATTCATTCAATTACAACAAACAATAGAGTTCTTGATCTTAAATTGCATTTCTTATTGATATTAATTGGTTGAATTCTAAAATAAAGAGTACCTCCCATCATTTTTGGTTAGCATGTTGATGCTTTTGATTCCAAACACACTTTTTGATAAAGCGAGAATTAAATCGACATATGTTGCTAAACAATAAGTATATTAATTAAATCAAACAAGTATTAACACCATTCTTACTCCAAATCTGTTTGTGTCCATCAGCGAAATGAGTCCTTCGTCTTGGATAGCATTTTCATGCCAATGTGTGAACTTGTTTACTTACTAAATAATGGGACTTTCTAATCACCTCAAGCTAATTAGGCTCCTCTTCTTGTTACACAAGAACAATTTTTCATGCATTCACATGAAATTATCTGTTACCTCTTTCTTATACGACTATATTCATTATGAAAAACAATTTCCATGAATCGTCTATAACATGAATTCATTCAATTGCAACAAACAATAGAGTTCCTGATCTTAAATTGCATTTCTTATTGATGTTAATTGGTTGATATCTAAAATAAAGAGTACCTCCCATCATTTCTAGTTAACAAGGCTCCTCTTTTGATTCCAAACGCACTTTTTGATACGGTGATAATGAAATTGACATATGATGCTAAACAATGAAGTATATTAATTAAATCAAACAAGTATTAACACCATTATTACTCCAAATCTGTTTTCATCCATCAGCCAAAAGAGTCATTCATCTGGGTTTGCATTTCGTGCTAATGTGAACTTGATTAATTCCTAAACAATGAGAGTTTCTACTCACCTTAAGCTAATTACACACCCCTTCTTGTTACAAGAACTATTTTTACGCATTGACCATGAAATTATATGTTGACTCTTTCTTAACGACTATATTCATTATGAAAACAATTTCCATGAATTGTCTATAACATGAATTCATTCAATTGCAACAAACAATAGAGTTCTTGATCTTAAATTGCATTTCTTATTGATATTAATTGGTTGAATTCTAAAATAAAGAGTACCTCCCATCATTTTTGGTTAGCATGTCGATGCTTTTGATTCCAAACACACTTTTTGATAAAGCGAGAATTAAATCGACATATGTTGCTAAACAATAAGTATATTAATTAAATCAAACAAGTATTAACACCATTATTACTCCAAATCTGTTTTCATCCATCAGCCAAAAGAGTCATTCATCTGGGTTTGCATTTCGTGCTAATGTGAACTTGATTAATTCCAAAATAATGAGAGTTTCTACTCACTTTAAGCTAATTACACACCCCTTCTTGTTACAAGAACTATTTTTACGCATTGACCATGAAATTATATGTTGACTCTTTCTTAACGACTATATTCATTATGAAAACAATTTCCATGAATCGTCTATAACATGAATTCATTCAATTGCAACAAACAATAGAGTTCTTACTCTTAAATTGCATTTCTTATTGATATTAGTTGGTTGAATTCTACAATAAAGAGTACCTCCCATCATATGTGGTTAGCAAGTCGATGCTTTTGATTCCAAACACACTTTTTGATAAATCGATAATTAAATTGACATATGTTGCTAAATAATGAAGTATATTAATTAAATCAAACAAGTATTAACACCATTACTACTCCAAATCTGTTTGCATCCATCCGCCAAATGTGTCATTCATCTTGGGTTGAATTTCTTGCCAATGTGAACTTTTTTAGCTCCTAAATAATGAGACTTTCTAATCAACTCAAGCTAATTAGGCTCCTCTTCTTGTTACAAGAACTATTTTTCATGCATTAACCATTAAATTATCTGTTGACTCCTCCTTAATATCTATATTCATTATGAAAAAAAATTTCCATGAATCGCCTCTAACAAGAATTCATTCAATTGCAACAAACAATAGAGATCTTGATCTCGAATTGCATTTCCTATTGATATTAATTGGTTGAATTTCGAAATAAAGAGTACCTCCCATCATTTCTGGTTAACAAGGCTCCTCTTTTGATTCCAAACACACATTTTTGATACTGTGATAATGAAATTGACATATGATGCTAAACAACAAAGTATATTAATTAAATCAAATAAGTATTAACACCATTATTACTCCAAATCTGTTTACATCCATCAGCCAAATGAGTAATTCATCTGGGTTTGCCTTTCGTGCTAATGTGAACATGATTAATTCCTAAATAATGAGAGTTTCGACTCACCTCAAGCTAATTACGCTCCTCTTCTTGTTACATGAACTATTTTTTCATGGATTGACCATGAAATTTTATGTCGACTCTTTCTTAGCGACTATATTCATTATGAACACAATTTCCATGAATCGTTTATAACATGAATTCATTCAATTGCAATAAACAATAGAGTTCTTGATCTTAAATTGCATTTCTTATTGATATTAATTGGTTGAATTCTAAAATAAAGAGTACCTCCCATCATTTGTGGTTAGCAAGTCAAATCTTTTGATTCCAAACCACTTTTTGATAAAGTGATAATGAAATTGACATATGTTGCTAAACAATGAAGTATATTAATTAAATCAAATAAGTATTAACACCATTATTACTCCAAATCTGTTTGCGTCCATCAGCCAAATGTGTCATTCCTGTTGGATAGCATTTCATGCCAATGTGAAATTGTTTAATTACTAAATAATGAGACTTTCTAAACACCTTAAGCTAATTGGGCTCCTCTTCTTGTTACAAGAACTATTTTTCATGCATTAACCATTAAATTATCTATTGACCCCTTCTTAACGTCTATATTCATTATGAAAACAATTTCCATGAATTGTCTATAACATGAATTCATTCAATTGCAACAAACAATAGAGTTCCTGATGTTAAATTGCATTTCTTATTGATATTAATTGGTTGAATTCTAAAATAAAGAGTACCTCCCATCATTTCTAGTTAGCAAGGCTCCTCTTTTGATTCCAAACGCACTTTTTGATACGGTGATAATGACATTGACATATGATGCTAAACAACGAAATATATTAATTAAATCAAACAAGTATTAACACCATTATTACTCGAAATCTATTTACATCCATCAGCCAAAGGAGTCATTCATCTGGGTTTGTATTTCATGCTAATGTGAACTTGATTAATTCCTAAATAATGAGAGTTTCTACTCACCTTAAGCTAATTACACACCCTTTCTTGTTACAAGAACTATTTTTCATGCATTGACCATGAAATTAAATGTTGACTCTTTCTTAATGACTATATTCATTATGAAAACAATTTCCATGAATCGTCTATAAGATGAATTCATTCAATTGCAACAAACAATAGAGTTCTTGATCTTAAATTGCATTTCTTATTGATATTAATTGGTTGAATTCTAAAATAAAGAGTACCTCCCATCATTTGTAGTTAGCATGTCGATGCTTTTGATTCCAAACACACTTTTTGATAAAGCGAGAATTAAATTGACATATGTTGCTAAACAATAAGTATATTAGTTAAATCAAACAAGTATTAACACCATTCTTACTCCAAATCTGTTTGTGTCCATCAGCGAAATGAGTCCTTCGTCTTGGATAGCATTTCATGCCAATGTGAACTTGTTTACTTACTAAATAATGGGAATTTCTAATCACCTCAAGCTACTTAGGCTCCTCTTCTTGTTACAAGAACAATTTTTCATGCATTCACATGAAATTATCTGTTACCTCTTTCATAACGACTATATTCATTATGAAAACAATTTCCATGAATTGTCTATAACATGAATTCATTCAATTGCAACAAACAATAGAGTTCCTGATCTTAAATTGCATTTCTTATTGATGTTAATTGGTTGATATCTAAAATAAAGAGTACCTCCCATCATTTCTAGTTAACAAGGCTCCTCTTTTGATTCCAAACGCACTTTTTGATACGGTGATAATGAAATTGACATATGATGATAAACAATGAAGTATATTAATTAAAACAAACAAGTATTAACACCATTATTACTCCAAATCTGTTTTCATCCATCAGCCAAAAGAGTCATTCATCTGGGTTTGCATTTCGTGCTAATGTGAACTTGATTAATTCCTAAATAATGAGAGTTTCTACTCACCTTAAGCTAATTACACACCCCTTCTTGTTACAAGAACTATTTTTACGCATTGACCATGAAATTATATGTTGACTCTTTCTTAACGACTATATTCATTATGAAAACAATTTCCATGAATCGTCTATAACATGAATTCATTCAATTGCAACAAACAATAGAGTTCTTAATCTTAAATTGCATTTCTTATTGATATTAGTTGGTTGAATTCTACAATAAAGAGTACCTCCCATCATTTGTGGTTAGCAAGTCGATGCTTTTGATTCCAAACACACTTTTTGATAAATCGATAATTAAATTGACATATGTTGCTAAATAATGAAGTATATTAATTAAATCAAACAAGTATTAACACCATTACTACTCCAAATCTGTTTGCATCCATCCGCCAAATGTGTCATTCATCTTGGATTGAATTTCTTGCCAATGTGAACTTTTTTAGCTCCTAAATAATGAGACTTTTTAATCAACTCAAGCTAATTAGGCTCCTCTTCTTGTTACAAGAACTATTTTTCATGCATTAACCATTAAATTATCTGTTGACTACTCCTTAATATCTATATTCATTATGAAAAAAAATTTCCATGAATTGCCTCTAACAGGAATTCATTCAATTGCAACAAACAATAGAGATCTTGATCCCGAATTGCATTTCCTATTGATATTAATTGGTTGAATTTCGAAATAAAGAGTACCTCCCATCATTTCTGGTTAGCAAGGCTCCTCTTTTGATTCCAAACACACATTTTTGATACTGTGATAATGAAATTGACATATGATGCTAAACAACGAAGTATATTAATTAAATCAAACAAGTATTAACACCATTATTACTCCAAATTTGTTTACATCCATCAGCCAAATGAGTCATTCATCTGAGTTTGCCTTTCGTGCTAATGTGAACTTGATTAATTCCTAAATAATGAGAGTTTCGACTCACCTCAAGCTAATTACGCTCCTCTTCTTGTTACAAGAACAATTTTTCTTGGATTGACCATGAAATTTTATGTCGACTCTTTCTTAACGACTATATTCATTATGAAAAAAATTTCCATGAAACGTTTATAACATGAATTCATTCAATTGCAACAAACAATAGAGTTCTTGATCTTAAATTGCATTTCTTATTGATATTAATTGGTTGAATTCTAAAATAAAGAGTACCTCCCATCATTTGTGGTTACCAAGTCAAATCTTTTGATTCCAAACCACTTTTTGATAAAGTGATAATGAAATTGACATATGTTCCTAAACAATGAAGTATATTAATCAAATCAAATAAGTATTAACACCATTATTACTCCAAATCTGTTTGCATCCATCAGCCAAATGTGTCATTCCAGTTGGATAGCATTTCATGCCAATGTGAAATTGTCTAATTACTAAATAATGAGACTTTCTAAACACCTTAAGCTAATTGGGCTCCTCTTCTTGTTACAAGAACTATTTTTCATGCATTAACCATTAAATTATCTATTGACCCCTTCTTAACGTCTATAGTCATTATGAAAACAATTTCCATGAATTGTCTATAACATGAATTCATTCAATTGCAACAAACAATAGAGTTCCTGATGTTAAATTGCATTTCTTATTGATATTAATTGGTTGAATTCTAAAATAAAGAGTACCTCCCATCATTTCTAGTTAGCAAGGCTCCTCTTTTGATTCCAAACGCACTTTTTGATACGGTGATAATGACATTGACATATGATGCTAAACAACGAAATATATTAATTAAATCAAACAAGTATTAACACCATTATTACTCCAAATCTATTTACATCCATCAGCCAAAGGAGTCATTCATCTGGGTTTGTATTTCGTGCTAATGTGAACTTGATTAATTCCTAAATAATGAAAGTTTCTACTCACCTTAAGCTAATTACACACCCCTTCTTGTTACAAGGACTATTTTTCATGCATTGACCATGAAATTAAATGTTGACTCTTTCTTAATGACTATATTCATTATGAAAACATTTTCCATGAATCGTCTATAAGATGAATTCATTCAATTGCAACAAACAATAGAGTTCTTGATCTTAAATTGCATTTCTTATTGATATTAATTGGTTGAATTCTAAAATAAAGAGTACCTCCCATCATTTGTGGTTAGCATGTCGATGCTTTCGATTCCAAACACACTTTTTGATAAAGCGAGAATTAAATTGACATATGTTGCTAAACAATAAGTATATTAATTAAATCAAACAAGTATTAACACCATTCTTACTCCAAATCTGTTTGTGTCCATCAGCGAAATGAGTCCTTCGTCTTGGATAGCATTTCATGCCAATGTGAACTTGTTTACTTACTAAATAATGGGACTTTCTAATCACCTCAAGCTAATTAGGCTCCTCTTCTTTTTACAAGAACAATTTTTCATGCATTCACATGAAATTATCTGTTACCTCTTTCATAACGACTATATTCATTATGAAAACAATTTCCATCAATCGTCTATAACATGAATTCATTCAATTGCAACAAACACTAGAGTTCCTGATCTTAAATTGCATTTCTTATTGATGTTAATTGGTTGATATCTAAAATAAAGAGTACCTCCCATCATTTCTAGTTAGCAAGGCTCCTCTTTTGATTCCAAACGCACTTTTTGATACGGTGATAATGAAATTGACATATGATGCTAAACAATGAAGTATATTAATTAAATCAAACAAGTATTAACACCATTATTACTCCAAATCTGTTTTCATCCATCAGCCAAAAGAGTCATTCATCTGGGTTTGCATTTCGTGCTAATGTGAACTTGATTAATTCCTAAATAATGAGAGTTTCTACTCACGTTAAGCTAATTACACACCCCTTCTTGTTACAAGAACTATTTTTCATGCATTGACCATGAAATTATATGTTAAATCTTTCTTAACGACTATATTCATTATGAAAACAATTTCCATGAATCATCTCTAACATGAATTCAATCAATTGCAACAAACAATAGAGTTCTTGATCTTAAATTGCATTTCATATTGATATTAATTGGTTGAATTCTAAAATAAAGAGTACCTCCGATCATTTGTGGTTAGCATGTCGATGCTTTTGATTCCAAAGACACTTTTTGATAAAGCGATAATTAAATTGACATATGTTGCTAAACAATAAGTATATTATTTAAATCAAAGAAGTATTAACACCATTCTTACTCCAAATCTGTTTGTGTCCATCAGCGAAATGAGTCATTCGTCTTGGATAGCATTTCATGCCAATGTGAACTTGTTTAATTACTAAATAATGGGACTTTCTAATCACCTCAAGCTAATTAGGCTGCTCTTCTTGTTACAAGAACAATTTTTCATTCATTCACCATGAAATTATCTGTTGACTCGTTCTTAACGACTATATTCATTATGAAAACAATTTCCATGAGTCGTCTATAACATGAATTCATTCAATTGCAACAAACAATAGAGTTCCTGATCTTAAATTGCATTTCTTATTGATATTAATTGGTTGAATTCTAATATAAAGAGTACCTCCCATAATTTCTAGTTAGCAAGGCTCCTCTTTTGATTCCAAACGCACTTTTTGATACGGTGATAATGAAATTGACATAGATGGTAAACAACGAAGTATATTAATTAAATCAAACAAGTATTAACACCATTATTTCTCCAAATCTGTTTACATCCATCAGCCAAAGGAGTCATTCATCTGGGTTTGTATTTCGTGCTAATGTGAACTTGATTAATTCCTAAATAATGAGAGTTTCTACTCACCTTAAGCTAATTACACCCCCCTTCTTGTTACAAGAACTATTTTTCATGCATTGACCATGAAATTATATGTTGACTCTTTCTTCATGACTATATTCATTATGAAAACAATTTCCATGAATCGTCTATAATATGAATTCATTCAATTGCAACAAACAATAGAGTTCTTGATCTTAAATTGCATTTCATATTGATATTAATTGGTTGAATTCTAAAATAAAGAGTACCTCCCATCATTTGTGGTTAGCATGTCGATGCTTTTGATTCGAAACACACTTTTTGATAAAGTGATACTTAAATTGACATATGTTGCTAAACAATAAGTATATTAATTAAATCAAACAAGTATTAACACCATTCTTACTCCAAATCTGTTTGTGTCCATCAGCCAAATGAGTCATTCGTCTTGGATAGCATTTCATGCCAATGTGAACTTGTTTACTTACTAAATAATGGGACTTTCTAAACACCTCAAGCTAATTAGGCTCCTCTTCTTGTTACAAGAACAATTTTTCATGCATTCACATGAAATTATCTGTTAGCTCTTTCTTAACGACTATATTCATTATGAAAACAATTTCCATGAATCGTCTATAACATGAATTCATTCAATTGCAACAAACAATAGAGTTCCTGATCTTAAATTGCATTTCTTATTGATATTAATTGGTTGATATCTAAAATAAAGAGTACCTCCCATCATTTCTAGTTAGCAAGGCTCCTTTTTTTATTCCAAACGCACTTTTTGATACGGTGAGAATGAAATTGATATATGATGCTAAACAATGAAGTATATTAATTAAATCAAACAAGTATTAACACCATTATTACTCCAAATTTGTTTTCATCCATCAGCCAAAGGAGTCATTCATCTGGGTTTGCATTTCGTGCTAATGTGAACTTGATTAATTCCTAAATAATGAGAGTTTCTACTCACCTTAAGCTAATTACACACCCCTTCTTGTTACAAGAACTATTTTTATGCATTGACCATGAAATTATATGTTGACTGTTTCTTAACAACTATATTCATTATGAAAAAAATTTCCATGATTCGTCTATAACATGAATTCATTCAATTGCAACAAATAATAGAGTTCTTAATCTTAAATTGCATTTCTTATTGATATTAATTGGTTGAATTCTACAATAAAGAGTACCTCCCATCATTTGTGGTTAGCAAGTCGATGCTTTTGATTCTAAACACACTTTTTGATAAATCGATAATTAAATTGACATATGTTGCTAAATAATGAAGTATATTAATTAATTCAAACAAGTATTAACACCATTACTACTCCAAATCTGTTTGCATCCATCCGCCAAATGTGTCATTCATCTTGGATTGAATTTCTTGCCAATGTGAAATTTTTTAGCTCCTAAATAATGAGACTTTCTAGTCAACTCAAGCAAATTAGGCTCCTCTTCTTGCTACAAGAACTATTTTTCATGCATTAACCATTAAATTATCTGTTGACTCCTCCTTAATATCTATATTCATTATGAAAAAAATTTTCCATGAATCGCCTCTAACAAGAATTCATTCAATTGCAACAAACAATAGAGATCTTGATCTCAAATTGCATTTCCTATTGATATTAATTGGTTGAATTTCGAAATAAAGAGTACCTCCCATGATTTTTGGTTAGCAAGGCTCCTCTTTTGATTCCAAACACAAATTTTTGATACTGTGATAATGCAATTGACATATGATGCTAAACAACGAAGTATATTAATTAAATCAAACAAGTATTAACACCATTATTACTCCAAATCTGTTTACATCCATCAGCCAAATGATTCATTCATCTGGGTTTGCCTGTCGTGCTAATGTGAACTTGATTAATTCCTAAATAATGAGAGTTTCGACTCACCTCAAGCTAATTACGCTGCTCTTCTTCTTACAAGAACTATTTTTGATGGATTGACCATGAAATTTTATGTTGACTCTTTCTTAACGACTATATTCATTATGAAAACAATTTCCACGAATCGTTTATAACATGAATTCATTCAATTGCAACAAACAATAGAGTTCTTGATCTTAAATTGCATTTCTTATTGATATTAATTGGTTGAATTCTAAAATAAAGAGTACCTCCCATCATTTGTTGTTAGCAAGTCAAATCTTTTGATTCCAAACCACTTTTTGATAAAGTGATAATGAAATTGACATATGTTGCTAAACAATGAAGTATATTAATTAAATCAAATAAGTATTAACACCATTCTTACTCCAAATCTGTTTACGTCCATCAGCCAAATGTGTCATTCCTGTTGGCTAGCATTTCATGCCAATGTGAAATTGTTTAATTACTAAATAATGAGACTTTCTAAACACCTTAAGCTAATTGGGCTCCTCTTCTTGTTACAAGAACTATTTTTCATGCATTAACCATTAAATTATCTATTGACACCTTCTTAACGTCTATATTCATTACGAAAACAATTTCCATGAATCGTCTATAACATGAATTCATTCAATTGCAACAAACGATAGAGTTCCTGATCTTAAATTGCATTTCTTATTGATATTAATTGGTTGAATTCTAAAATAAAGAGTACCTCCCATCATTTCTAGTTAGCAAGGGTCCTCTTTTGATTCCAAACGCACTTTTTGATACGGTGATGATGAAATTGACATATGATGCTAAACAACGAAGTATATTAATTAAATCAAACAAGTATTAACACCATTATTACTCCAAATCTGTTTACATCCATCAGCCAAAGGAGTCATTCATCTGGGTTTGTATTTCGTGCTAATGTGAACTTGATTAATTCCTAAATAAATGGAGTTTCTACTCACCTTAAGCTAATTACACACCCCTTCTTGTTACAAGAACTATTTTTCATGCATTAACCATGAAATTATATGTTAAATCTTTCTTAACGACTATATTCATTATGAAAACAATTTCCATGAATCGTCTATAACATGAATTCATTCAATTGCAACAAACAGTAGAGTTCTTGATCTTAAATTGCATTTCATATTGATATTAATTGGTTGAATTCTAAAATAAAGAGTACCTCCCATCATTTGTGGTTAGCATGTCGATGCTTTTGATTCCAAGCACACTTTTTGATAAAGCGATCATTAAATTAACATATGTTGCTAAACAATAAGTATATTAATTAAATCAAACAAGTATTAACACCATTCTTACTCCAAATCTGTTTGTGTCCATCAGCCAAATGAGTCATTCGTCTTGGATAGCATTTCATGCCGATGTGAACTTGTTTACTTACAAAATAATGGGACTTTCTAATCACCTCAAGCTAATTAGGCTCCTCTTCTTGTAACAAGAACAATTTTTCATGCATTCACATGAAGTTATCTGTTGACTCTTTCTTAACGACTATATTCATTATGAAAACAATTTCCATGAATCGTCTATAACATGAATTCTTTCAAATGCAACAAACAATAGAGTTCTTGATCTTAAATTGCATTTCATATTGATATTAATTGGTTGAATTCTAAAATAAAGAGCACCTCCCATCACTTGTGGTTAGCATGTCGATGCTTTTGATTCCAAACACACTTTTTGATAAAGCGATAATTAAATAGACATATGTTGTCAAACGATAAGTATATTAATTAAATCAAACAAGTATTAACACCATTCTTACTCCAAATCTGTTTGTGTCCTTCAGCCAAATGAGTCATTCGTCTTGGATAGCATTTCATGCCGATATGAACTTGTTTACTTACTAAATAATGGGACTTTCTAATCACCTCAAGCTAAATAGGCTCCTCTTCTTGTAACAAGAACAATTTTTCATGCATTCACATGAAATTATCTGTTGACTCTTTCTTAATGACTATATTTATTATGAAAACAATTTCCATGAATCGTCTATAACATGAATTCATTCAATTGCAACAAACAATAGAGTTCCTGATCTTAAATTGCATTTCTTATTAATATTAATTGGTTGAATTCTAAAATAAAGAGTACCTCCCATCATTTCTACTTAGCAAGGCTCCTCTTTTGATTCCAAACGCACTTTTTGATATGGTGATAATGAAATTGACATATGATGGTAAACAACGAAGTATATTAATTAAATCAAACATGTATTAACACCATTATTACTCCAAATCAGTTTTCATCCATCAGCCAAAGGAGTCATTCATCTGGGTTTGATTAATTCCTAAATAATGAGAGTTTCTACTTACCTTAAGCTAATTACACACCCCTTCTTGTTACAAGAACTATTTTTCATGCATTGATCATGAAATTATATGTTGACTATTTCTTAACGACTATATTCATTATGAAAACAATTTCCATGAATCGTCTATAACATGAATTCATTCAATTGCAACAAACAATAGAGTTCTTGATCTTAAATTGGATTTCTTATTGATATTAATTGGTTGAATTCTAACATAAAGTGTACCTCCCATTATTTATGGTCAGCAAGGCTCTTCTTTTGATTCCAAACGCACTTTTTGATACGATGATAATGAAATCGACATATGTTGCTAAACAATGAATTATATTAATTAAATCAAACAAGTATTAACGCCATTATTACTCCAAATCTATTTACATCCATCAGCCAAAGGAGTCATTCATCTGGGTTTATATTTCGTGCTAATGTGAACTTGATTAATTCCTAAATAATGAGAGTTTCTACTCACCTTAAGCTAATTACACACCCCTTCTTGTTACAAGAACTATTTTTCATGCATTGACCATGAAATTATATGTTAAATCTTTCTTAACGACTATATTCATTATGAAAACAATTTCCATGAATCGTCTATAACATGATTCATTCAATTGCAACAAACAATAGAGTTCTTGATCTTAAATTGCATTTCATATTGATATTAATTGATTGAATTCTAAAATAAAGAGTACCTCCGATCATTTGTGGTTAGCATGTCGATGCCTTTGATTCCAAACACACTTTTTGATAAAGCGATAATTAAATTGACATATGTTGCTAAACAATAAGTATATTAATTAAATCAAACAAGTATTAACACCATTCTTACTCCAAATCTGTTTGTGTCCATCAGCGAAATGAGTCATTCGTCTTGGATAGGATTTCATGCCAATGTGAACTTGTTTACTTACTAAATAATGGGACTTTCTAATCACCTCAAGCTAATTAGGCTCCTCTTCTTGTTACAAGAACAATTTTTCATTCATTCACCATGAAATTATCTGTTGACTCTTTCTTAACGACTATATTCATTGTGAAAACAATTTCCATGAGTCGTCTATAACATGAATTCATTCAATTGCAACAAACAATAGAGTTCCTGATCTTAAATTGCATTTCTTATTGATATTAATTGGTTGAATTCTAAAATAAAGAGTACCTCCCATAATTTCTAGTTAGCAAGGCTCCTCTTTTGATTCCAAACGCACTTTTTGATACGGTGATAATGAAATTGACATATGATGGTAAACAATGAAGTATATTAATTAAATCAAACAAGTATTAACACCATTATTACTCCAAATCTGTTTACATCCATCAGCCAAAGGAGTCATTCATCTGGGTTTGTATTTCGTGCTAATGTGAACTTGATTAATTCCTAAATAATGAGAGTTTCTACTCACCTTAAGCTAATTACACACCCCTTCTTGTTACAAGAAGTATTTTTCATGCATTGACCATGAAATTATATGTTAAATCTTTCTTAACGACTATATTCATTATGAAAACAATTTCCATGAATCATCTATAACATGAATTCATTCAATTGCAACAAACAATAGAGTTCCTGATCTTAAATTGCATTTCTTATTGATATTAATTGGT
The DNA here is from genome assembly GCA_037897445.1 of Ceriops zippeliana. Taxonomy (NCBI): domain Eukaryota; kingdom Viridiplantae; phylum Streptophyta; class Magnoliopsida; order Malpighiales; family Rhizophoraceae; genus Ceriops; species Ceriops zippeliana. The sequence goes on along the minus strand of JBAPLH010000360.1, from coordinate 48,952 downwards.
TGATATCTAAAATAAAGAGTACCTCCGATCATTTGTGGTTAGCATGTCGATGCTTTTGATTCCCAACACACTTTTTGATAAGGCGATAATTAAATTGACATATGTTGCTAAACAATAAGTATATTAATTAAATCAAACAAGTATTAACACCATTCCTACTCCAAATCTGTTTGTGTCCATCAGCGAAATGAGTCATTCGTCTTGGATAGCATTTCATGCCAATGTGAACTTGTTTAATTACTAAATAATGGGACTTTCTAATCACCTCAAGTTAATTAGGCCCCTCTTCTTTTTACAAGAAAAACTTTTCATTCATTCACATGAAATTATCTGTTACCTCTTTCTTAACGACTATATTAATTATGAAAACAATTTCCATGAATCGTCTATAACATGAATTCATTCAATTGCAACAAACAATAGAGTTCCTAATCTTAAATTGCATTTTTTATTGATATTAATTGGTTGATATCTAAAATAAAGAGTACCTCCCATCATTTCTAGTTAGCAAGGCTCCTCTTTTGATTCCAAATGCGCTTTTTGATACGGTGATAATGAAATTGACATATGATGCTAAACAACGAAATATATTAATTAAATCAAACAAGTATTAACTCCATTATTACTCCAAATCTGTTTTCATCCATCAGCCAAAGGAGTCATTCATCTGGGTTTGCATTTCGTGTTAATGTGAACTTGATTAATTCCTAAATAATTAGAGTTTCTACTCACCTTAAGCTAATTACACACCCCTTCTTGTTACAACAACTATTTTTCATGCATTGACCATGAAATTATATGTTGACTATTTCTTAACGACTATATTCATTATGAAAACAATTCCCATGAATCGTCTATAACATGAATTCATTCAATTGCAATAAAACAATAGAGATCTTGATCTCGAATTGCATTTCCTATTGATATTAATTGGTTGAATTCTAACATAAAGTGTACCTCCCATCATTTCTGGTTAGCAGGGCTCCTCTTTTGATTCCAAACACACATTTTTGATACTGTGATAATGAAATTGACATATGATGCTAAACAACGAAGTATATTAATTAAATCAAACAAGTATTAACACCATTATTATTCCAAATCTGTTTACATCCATCAGCCAAAGGAGTCATTCATCTGGGTTTGTATTTCGTGCTAATGTGAACTTGATTAATTCCTAAATAATGAGAGTTTCTACTCACCTTAAGCTAATTACACACCCCTTCTTGTTACAAGAAGTATTTTTCATGCATTGACCATGAAATTATATGTTAAATCTTTCTTAACGACTATATTCATTATGAAAACAATTTCCATGAATCATCTATAACATGAATTCATTCAATTGCAACAAACAATAGAGTTCCTGATCTTAAATTGCATTTCTTATTGATATTAGTTGGTTGATATCTAAAATAAAGAGTACCTCCGATCATTTGTGGTTAGCATGTCGATGCTTTTTATTCCCAACACACTTTTTGATAAAGCAATAATTAAATTGACATATGTTGCTAAAGAATAAGTATATTAATTAAATCAAACAAGTATTAACACCATTCTTACTCCAAATCTGTTTGTGTCCATCAGCGAAATGAGTCATTCGTCTTGGATAGCATTTCATGCCAATGTGAACTTGTTTAATTACTAAATAATGGGACTTTCTAATCACCTCAAGCTAATTAGGCCCCTCTTATTTTTACAAGAACAACTTTTCATTCATTCACATGAAATTATCTGTTACCTCTTTCTTAACGACTATATTCATTATAAAAACAATTTCCATGAATTGTCTATAACATGAATTCATTCAATTGCAACAAACAATAGACTTCCTGATCTTAAATTGCATTTTTTATTGATATTAATTGGTTGATATCTAAAATAAAGAGTACCTCTCATCATTTCTAGTTAGCAAGGCTCCTCTTTTGATTCCAAATGCACTTTTTGATACGGTGATAATGAAATTGACATATGATGGTAAACAACGAAGTATATTAATTAAATCAAACAAGTATTAACTCCATTATTACTCCAAATCTGTTTTCATCCATCAACCAAAGGAATCATTCATCTGGGTTTGCATTTCGTGTTAATGTGAACTTGATTAATTCCTAAATAATGAGAGTTTCTACTCACCTTAAGCTAATTACACACCCCTTCTTGTTACAACTATTTTTCATGCATTGACCATGAAATTATATGTTGACTATTTCTTAACGACTATATTCATTATGAAAACAATTTCCATGAATCGTCTATAACATGAATTCATTCAATTGCAATAAAACAATAGAGATCTTGATCTCGAATTGCATTTCCTATTGATATTAATTGGTTGAATTCTAACATAAAGTGTACCTCCCATCATTTCTGGTTAGCAAGGCTCCTCTTTTGATTCCAAACACACATTTTTGATACTGTGATAATGAAATTGACATATGATGCTAAACAACAAAGTATATTAATTAAATCAAACAAGTATTAACTCCATTATTACTCCAAATCTGTTTTCATCCATCAGCCAAAGGAGTCATTCATCTGGGTTTGCATTTCGTGTTAATGTGAACTTGATTAATTCCTAAATAATTAGAGTTTCTACTCACCTTAAGCTAATTACACACCCCTTCTTGTTACAACAACTATTTTTCATGCATTGACCATGAAATTATATGTTGACTATTTCTTAACGACTATATTCATTATGAAAACAATTCCCATGAATCGTCTATAACATGAATTCATTTAATTGCAATAAAACAATAGAGATCTTGATCTCGAATTGCATTTCCTATTGATATTAATTGGTTGAATTCTAACATAAAGTGTACCTCCCACCATTTCTGGTTAGCAAGGCTCCTCTTTTGATTCCAAACACACATTTTTGATACTGTGATAATGAAATTGACATATGATGCTAAACAACGAAGTATATTAATTAAATCAAACAAGTATTAACACCATTATTACTCCAAATCTGTTTATATCCATCAGCCAAAGGAGTCATTCATCTGGGTTTGTATTTCCTGCTAATGTGAACTTGATTAATTCCTAAATAATGAGAGTTTCTACTCACCTTAAGCTAATTACACACCCCTTCTTGTTACAAGAAGTATTTTTCATGCATTGACCATGAAATTATATGTTAAATCTTTCTTAACGACTATATTCATTATGAAAACAATTTCCATGAGTCGTCTATAACATGATTCATTCAATTGCAACAAACAATAGAGTTCTTGATCTTAAATTGCATTTCATATTGATATTAATTGGTTGAATTCTAAAATAAAGAGTACCTCCGATCATTTGTGGTTAGCATGTCGATGCTTTTGATTCCAAACACACTTTTTGATCAAGCGATAATTAAATTGACATATGTTGCTAAACAATAAGTATATTAATTAAATCAAACAAGTATTAACACCATTCTTACTCCAAATCTGTTTGTGTCCATCAGCGAAATGAGTCATTCGTCTTGGATAGGATTTCATGCCAATGTGAACTTGTTTACTTACTAAATAATGGGACTTTCTAATCACCTCAAGCTAATTAGGCTCCTCTTCTTGTTACAAGAACAATTTTTCATTCATTCACCATGAAATTATCTGTTGACTCGTTCTTAACAACTATATTCATTATGAAAACAATTTCCATGAGTCGTCTATAACATGAATTCATTCAATTGCAACAAACAATAAAGTTCCTGATCTTAAATTGCATTTCTTATTGATATTAATTGGTTGAATTCTAAAATAAAGAGTACCTCCCATAATTTCTAGTTAGCAAGGCTCCTCTTTTGATTCCAAACGCACTTTTTGATACGGTGATAATGAAATTGACATAGATGGTAAACAACGAAGTATATTAATTAAATCAAACAAGTATTAACACCATTATTTCTCCAAATCTGTTTACATCCATCAGCCAAAGGAGTCATTCATCTGGGTTTGTATTTCGTGCTAATGTGAACTTGATTAATTCCTAAATAATGAGAGTTTCTACTCACCTTAAGCTAATTACACCCCCCTTCTTGTTACAAGAACTATTTTTCATGCATTGACCATGAAATTATATGTTGACTCTTTCTTAATGACTATATTCATTATGAAAACAATTTCCATGAATCGTCTATAACATGATTCATTCAATTGCAACAAACAATAGAGTTCTTGATCTTAAATTGCATTTCATATTGATATTAATTGGTTGAATTCTAAAATAAAGAGTACCTCCCATAATTTCTAGTTAGCAAGGCTCCTCTTTTGATTCCAAACGCACTTTTTGATACGGTGATAATGAAATTGACATAGATGGTAAACAACGAAGTATATTAATTAAATCAAACAAGTATTAACACCATTATTTCTCCAAATCTGTTTACATCCATCAGCCAAAGGAGTCATTCATCTGGGTTTGTATTTCGTGCTAATGTGAACTTGATTAATTCCTAAATAATGAGAGTTTCTACTCACCTTAAGCTAATTACACCCCCCTTCTTGTTACAAGAACTATTTTTCATTCATTGACCATGAAATTATATGTTGACTCTTTCTTAATGACTATATTCATTATGAAAACAATTTCCATGAATCGTCTATAACATGATTCATTCAATTGCAACAAACAATAGAGTTCTTGATCTTAAATTGCATTTCATATTGATATTAATTGGTTGAATTCTAAAATAAAGAGTACCTCCGATCATTTGTGGTTAGCATGTCGATGCTTTTGATTCCAAACACACTCTTTGATCAAGCGATAATTAAATTGACATATGTTGCTAAACAATAAGTATATTAATTAAATCAAACAAGTATTAACACCATTCCTACTCCAAATCTGTTTGTGTCCATCAGCGAAATGAGTCATTCGTCTTGGATAGCATTTCATGCCAATGTGAACTTATTTAATTACTAAATAATGGGACTTTCTAATCACCTCAAGCTAATTAGGCCCCTCTTCTTTTTACAAGAACAACTTTTCATTCATTCACATGAAATTATCTGTTACCTCTTTCTTAACGACTATATTAATTATGAAAACAATTTCCATGAATCGTCTATAACATGAATTCATTCAATTGCAACAAACAATAGAGTTCCTAATCTTAAATTGCATTTTTTATTGATATTAATTTGTTGATATCTAAAATAAAGAGTACCTCCCATCATTTCTAGTTAGCAAGGCTCCTCTTTTGATTCCAAATGCACTTTTTGATACGGTGATAATGAAATTGACATATGATGGTAAACAACAAAGTATATTAATTAAATCAAACAAGTATTAACTCCATTATTACTCCAAATCTGTTTTCATCCATCAGCCAAAGGAGTAATTCATCTGGGTTTGCATTTCGTGTTAATGTGAACTTGATTAATTCCTAAATAATTAGAGTTTCTACTCACCTTAAGCTAATTACACACCCCTTCTTGTTACAACAACTATTTTTCATGCATTGACCATGAAATTATATGTTGACTATTTCTTAACGACTATATTCATTATGAAAACAATTCCCATGAATCATCTATAACATGAATTCATTTAATTGCAATAAAACAATAGAGATCTTGATCTCGAATTGCATTTCCTATTCATATTAATTGGTTGAATTCTAACATAAAGTGTACCTCCCATCATTTCTAGTTAGCAAGGCTCCTCTTTTGATTCCAAACACACATTTTTGATACTGTGATAATGAAATTGACATATGATGCTAAACAACGAAGTATATTAATTAAATCAAACAAGTATTAACACCATTATTACTCCAAATCTGTTTACATCCATCAGCCAAAGGAGTCATTCATCTGGGTTTGGATTTCGTGCTAATGTGAACTTGATTAATTCCTAAATAATGAGAGTTTCTACTCACCTTAAGCTAATTACACACCCCTTCTTGTTACAAGAAGTATTTTTCATGCATGGACCATGAAATTATATGTTAAATCTTTCTTAACGACTATATTCATTATGAAAACAATTTCCATGAATCGTCTATAACATGAATTCATTCAATTGCAATAAAACAATAGAGATCTTGATCTCGAATTGCATTTCCTATTGATATTAATTGGTTGAATTCTAACATAAAGTGTACCTCCCATCATTTCTGGTTAGCAAGGCTCCTCTTTTGATTCCAAACACACATTTTTGATACTGTGATAATGAAATTGACATATGATGCTAAACAACGAAGTATATTAATTAAATCAAACAAGTATTAACTCCATTATTACTCCAAATCTGTTTTCATCCATCAGCCAAAGGAATCATTCATCCGGGTTTGCATTTCGTGTTAATGTGAACTTGATTAATTCCTAAATAATGAGAGTTTCTACTCACCTTAAGCTAATTACACACCTCTTCTTGTTACAAGAACTATTTTTCATGCATTAACCATTAAATTATCTGTTGACTCCTCCTTAATATCTATATTCATTATGAAAAAAAATTTCCATGAATTGCCTCTAACAGGAATTCATTCAATTGCAACAAACAATAGAGATCTTGATCCCGAATTGCATTTCCTATTGATATTAATTGGTTGAATTTCGAAATAAAGAGTACCTCCCATCATTTCTGGTTAGCAAGGCTCCTCTTTTGATTCCAAACACACATTGTTGATACTGTGATAATGAAATTGACATATGATGCTAAACAACGAAGTATATTAATTAAATCAAACAAGTATTAACACCATTATTACTCCAAATCTGTTTACATCCATCAGCCAAAGGATTCATTCATCTGGGTTTGTATTTCGTGCTAATATGAACTTGATTAATTCCTAAATAATGAGAGTTTCTACTCACGTTAAGCTAATTGCACACCCCTTCTTGTTACAAGAACTATTTTTCATGCATTGACCATGAAATTATATGTTAAATCTTTCTTAACGACTATATTCATTATGAAAACAATTTCCATGAATCGTCTATAACATGATTCATTCAATTGCAACAAACAATAGAGTTCTTGATCTTAAATTGCATTTCATATTGATATTAATTGGTTGAATTCTAAAATAAAGAGTACCTCCGATCATTTGTGGTTAGCATGTCGATGCTTTTGATTCCAAACACACTTTTTGATCAAGCGATAATTAAATTGACATATGTTGCTAAACAATAAGTATATTAATTAAATCAAACAAGTATTAACACCATTCTTACTCCAAATCTGTTTGTGTCCATCAGCGAAATGAGTCATTCGTCTTGGATAGGATTTCATGCCAATGTGAACTTGTTTACTTACTAAATAATGGGACTTTCTAATCACCTCAAGCTAATTAGGCTCCTCTTCTTGTTACAAGAACAATTTTTCATTCATTCACCATGAAATTATCTGTTGACTCGTTCTTAACGACTATATTCATTATGAAAACAATTTCCATGAGTCGTCTATAACATGAATTCATTCAATTGCAACAAACAATAGAGTTCCTGATCTTAAATTGCATTTCTTATCGATATTAATTGGTTGAATTCTAAAATAAAGAGTACCTCCCATAATTTCTAGTTAGCAAGGCTCCTCTTTTGATTCCAAACGCACTTTTTGATATGGTGATAATGAAATTGACATAGATGGTAAACAATGAAGTATATTAATTAAATCAAACAAGTATTAACACCATTATTTCTCCAAATCTGTTTACATCCATCAGCCAAAGGAGTCATTCATCTGGGTTTGTATTTCGTGCTAATGTGAACTTGATTAATTCCTAAATAATGAGAGTTTCTACTAACCTTAAGCTAATTACACCCCCCTTCTTGTTACAAGAACTAATTTTCATGCATTGACCATGAAATTATATGTTGACTCTTTCTTAATGACTATATTCATTATGAAAACAATTTCCATGAATCGTCTATAACATGATTCATTCAATTGCAACAAACAATAGAGTTCTTGATCTCAAATTGCATTTCATATTGATATTAATTGGTTGAATTCTAAAATAAAGAGTACCTCCGATCATTTGTGGTTAGCATGTCGATGCTTTTGATTCCAAACACACTTTTTGATCAAGCGATAATTAAATTGACATATGTTGCTAAACAATAAGTATATTAATTAAATCAAACAAGTATTAACACCATTCTTACTCCAAATCTGTTTGTGTCCATCAGCCAAATGAGTCATTCGTCTTGGATAGCATTTCATGCCAATGTGAACTTGTTTACTTACTAAATAATGGGACTTTCTAATCACCTCAACCTAATTAGGCTCCTCTTCTTGTTACAAGAACAATTTTTCATGCATTCACATGAAATTATCTGTTAGCTCTTTCTTAACGACTATATTCATTATGAAAACAATTTCCATGAATCGTCTATAACATGAATTCATTCAATTGCAAAAAACAATAGAGTTCCTGATCTTAAATTGCATTTCTTATTGATATTAATTGGTTCATATCTAAAATAAAGAGTACCTCCCATCATTTCTAGTTAGCAAGGCTCCTCTTTTGATTCCAAACGCACTTTTTCATACGGTGAGAATGAAATTGACATATGATGCTAAACAACGAAGTATATTAATTAAATCAAACAAGTATTAACACCATTATTACTCCAAATCTGTTTTCATCCATCAGCCAAAGGAGTCATTCATCTGGGTTTGCATTTCGTGCTAATGTGAACTTGATTAATTCCTAAATAATGAGAGTTTCTACTCACCTTAAGCTAATTACACACCCCTTCTTGTTACAAGAACTATTTTTATGCATTGACCATGAAATTATATGTTGACTCTTTCTTAACGACTATATTCATTATGAAAACAATTTCCATGAATCGTCTATAACATGAATTTATTCAATTGCAACAAACAATAGAGTTCTTAATCTTAAATTGCATTTCTTATTGATATTAATTGGTTGAATTCTACAATAAAGAGTACCTCCCATCATTTGTGGTTAGCAAGTCGATGCTTTTGATTCCAAACACACTTTTTGATAAATCGATAATTAAATAGACATATGTTGCTAAATAATGAAGTATATTAATTAATTCAAACAAGTATTAACACCATTACTACTCCAAATCTGTTTGCATCCATCCGCCAAATGTGTCATTCATCTTGGATTGAATTTCTTGCCAATGTGAAATTTTTTAGCTCCTAAATAATGAGACTTTCTAATCAACTCAAGCAAATTAGGCTCCTCTTCTTGCTACAAGAACTATTTTTCATGCATTAACCATTAAATTATCTTTTGACTCCTCCTTAATATCTATATTCATTATGAAAAAAAAAATTCCATGAATCGCCTCTAACAAGAATTCATTCAATTGCAACAAACAATAGAGATCTTGATCTCAAATTGCATTTCCTATTGATATTAATTGGTTGAATTTCGAAATAAAGAGTACCTCCCATGATTTCTGGTTAGCAAGGCTCCTCTTTTGATTCCAAACACACATTTTTGATACTGTGATAATGCAATTGACATATGATGCTAAACAACGAAGTATATTAATTAAATCAAACAAGTATTAACACCATTATTACTCCAAATCTGTTTACATCCATCAGCCAAATGAGTCATTCAACTGGGTTTGCCTTTCGTGCTAATCTGAACTTGATTAATTCCTAAATAATGAGAGTTTCGACTCACCTCAAGCTAATTACACTGCTCTTCTTGTTACAAGAACTATTTTTCATGGATTGACCATGAAATTTTATGTCGACTCTTTCTTAACGACTATATTCATTATGAAAACAATTTCCATGAATCGTTTATAACATGAATTCATTCAATTGCAACAAACAATGGAGTTCTTGCTCTTAAATTGCATTTCTTATTGATATTAATTGGTTGAATTCTAAAATAAAGAGTACCTCCCATCAGTTGTTCTTAGCAAGTCAAATCTTTTGATTCCAAACACACTTTTTGATAAAGCGATAATGAAATTGACATATGTTGCTAAACAATGAAATATATTAATTAAATCATACAAATATTAACACCATTATTACTCCAAAGTTGTTTGCGTCGATCAGCCAAATGTGTCCTTCCTCTTGGATAGCATTTCATGCCAATGTGAAATTGTTTAATTACTAAATAATGAGACTTTCTAAACATCTTAAGCTAATTAGGCTCCTCTTCTTGTTACAAGAACTATTTTTCATGCATTAACCATTAAATTATCTTAACGTCTATATTCATTATGAAAACAATTTCCATGAATCGTCTATAACATGAATTCATTCAATTGCAACAAACAATAGAGTTCCTGATGTTAAATTGCATTTCTTATTCATATTAATTGGTTGAATTCTAAAATAAAGAGTACCTCCCATCATTTCTAGTTAGCAAGGCTCCTCTTTTGATTCCAAACGCACTTTTTGATACGGTGATAATGAAATTGACATATGATGGTAAACAACGAAGTATATTAATTAAATCAAACAAGTATTAACACCATTATTACTCCAAATCTGTTTTCATCCATCAGCCAAAGGAGTCATTCATCTGGGTTTGCATTTCGTGCTATTGTGAACTTAATTAATTCCTAAATAATGAGAGTTTCTACTCACCTTAAGCTAATTACAAACCCCTTCTTGTTACAAGAACTATTTTTCATGGTTTGACCATGAAATTATATGTTGACTCTTTCTTAACGACTATATTCATTATGAAAACAATTTCCATGAATCGTCTATAAAATGAATTCATTGAATTGCAACAAACAATAGAGTTCCTGATCTTAAATTGCATTACTTATTGATATTAATTGGTTGAATTCTAACATAAAGTGTACCTCCCATTATTTCTGGTCAGCAAGGCTCCTCTTTTGATTCCAAACACACTTTGTGATACGATGAGAATGAAATTGACATCTGTTGCTAAACAATGAAGTATATTAATTAAATCAAACAAGTATTAACACCATTATTACTCCAAATCTATTTACATCCATCAGCCAAAGGAGACATTCATCTCGGTTTATATTTCGTGCTAATGTGAACTTGATTAATTCCTAAATAATGAGTGTTTCGACTCACCTCAAGCTAATTATGCTTCTCTTCTTGTTACAAGAACTAATTTTCATGGATTGGCCATGAAATTTTATGTCGACTCTTTCTTAACGACTATATTCATTATGAAAACAATTTCCATGAATCGTTTATAAAATGAATTCATTCAATTGCAACAAACAATAGAGTTCTTGATCTTAAATTTAATTTCATATTGATATTAATTGGTTGAATTCTAAAATAAAGAGTACCTCCCATCATTTGTGGTTAGCAAGTCAAATCTTTTGATTCCAAACCACTTTTTGATAAAGTGATAATGAAATAGACATATGTTGCTAAACATTGAAGTATATTAATTAAATCAAATAAGTATTAACACCATTCTTACTCCAAATCTGTTTGCGTCCATCAGCCAAATATGTCATTCATCTTGGATAGCATTTCATGTCAATGTGAAATTGTTTAATTACTAAATAATGAGACTTTCTAAACACCTTAAGCTAATTAGGCTCCTCTTCTTGTTACAAGAACTATTTTTCATGCATTAACCATTAAATGATCTATTGACCCCTTCTTAACGTCTATATTCATTACAAAAACAATTTCCATGAATCGTCTATAACATGAATTCATTCGATTGCAACAAACAATAGAGTTCTTGATCTTAAATTGCATTTCTTATTGATATTAATTGGTTGAATTCTAAAATAAAGAGTACCTCCCATCATTTCTAGTTAGCAAGGCTCCTCTTTTGATTCTAAACGCACTTTTCGAAACGGTGATAATGAAATTGACATATGATGCTAAACAACTAAGTATATTAATTAAATCAAACAAGTATTAACACCATTATTACTCCAAATCTGTTTACATCCATCAGCCAAAGGAGTCATTCATCTGGGTTTCCATTTCGTGCTAATGTGAACTTGATTAATTCCTAAATAATGAGAGTTTCTACTCACCTTAAGCTAATTATGCACCCCTACTTGTTACAAGCACTATTTTTCATGCATTGACCATGAAATTATATGTTGACTCTTTCTTAACGACTATATTCATTATGAAAACAATTTCCATGAATCGTCTATAACATGAATTCATTCACTTGCAACAAACAATAGAGTTCTTGATCTTAAATTGCATTTCTTATTGATATTAATTGGTTGAATTCTAAAATAAAGAGTACCTTCCATCATTTGTGGTTAGCAAGTCGAATCTTTTGATTCCAAACCGCTTTTTGATAAAGTGATAATGAAATTGACATATGTTGCTAATCAATGAAGTATATTAATTAAATTAAACAAGTATTAACACCATTATTACTCCAAATCTGTTTGTGTCCATCAGCCAAATGCGTCATTCCTCTTGGATAGCATTTCATGCCAAAGTGAAATTGTTTAATTACAAAATAATGTGACTTTCTCAACACCTTAAGCTAATTAGGCTCCCCTTCTTGTTACAAGAACTATTTTTCACACAGTAACCATTAAATTATCTGTTGACCCCTTCATAACGTCTATATTCATTATGCAAACAATTTCCATGAATCGTCTATAACATGAATTCATTCAATTGCAACAAACAATAGACTTCCTCATCTTAAATTGCATTTCTTATTGATATTAATTGGTTGAATTCTAAAATAAAGAGTACCTCCCATCATTTCTAGTTAGCAAGGCTCCTCTTTTGATTCTAAACGCACTTTTCGAAACGGTGATAATGAAATTGACATATGATGCTAAACAACGAAGTATATTAATTAAATCAAACAAGTATTAACACCATTATTACTCCAAATCTGTTTTCATCCATCAGCCAAAGGAGTCATTCATCTGGGTTTGCATTTCGTGTTAATGTGAACTTGATTAATTCCTAAATAATGAGAGTTTCTACTCACCTTAAGCTAATTACACACCCCTTCTTGTTACAAGAACTATTTTTCATGGTTTGACCATGAAATTATATGTTGACTCTTTCTTAACGACTATATTCATTATGAAAACAATTTCCATGAATCGTCTATAACATGATTCATTAAATTGCAACAAACAATAGAGTTCCTGATCTTAAATTGCATTTCTTATTGATATTAATTGGTTGAATTCTAAAATAAAGAGTACTTCCCATCATTTCTACTTAGCAAGGCTCCTCCTTTTGATTCCAAATGCACTTTTTGATACGCTGATAATGAAATTGACATATGATGCTAAACAAAGAAGTATATTAATTAAATCAAACAAGTATTAACACCATTATTACTCCTAATCTGTTTTCATCCACTAGACAAAGGAGTCATTCATCTGGGTTTGCATTTCGTGCCAATGTGAACTTGATTAATTCCTGAATAATGAGAGTTTCTACTCACCTTAAGCTAATTACACACCCCTTCTTGTTACAAGAACTATTTTTCACGCATTAGCCATTAAATTATCTGTTGACCCCTTCTTAACGTCTATATTCATTATGCGAACAATTTCCATGAATCTTCTATAACATGAATTCATTCAATTGCAACAATCAATAGAGTTCTTGATCTCAAATTGCATTTCTTATTGATATTAATTGGTTGAATTCTAAAATAAAGAGTACCTCCCATCATTTGTGGTTAGCAAGTCAAATCTTTTGATTCCAAACCACTTTTTGATAAAGTGATAATGAAATTGACATATGTTGCTAAACAATGAAGTATATCAATTAAATCAAACAAGTATTAACACCATTATTACACGAAATCTGTTTGCGTCCATTAGCCAAATGTGTCATTCTTGTTAGATAGCATTTCATGCCAATGTGAAATTGTTTAAATACTAAATAATGAAACTTTCTAAACAACTTAAGCTAATTAGGCTCCCCTTCTTGTTACAAGAACTATTTTTCATGCATTAACCATTAAATTATCTATTGACCCCTTCTTAACGTCTATATTCATCATGGAAACAATTTCCATGAATAGCCTATAACATGAATCCATTCAATTGCAACAAACAATAGGCTTCCTGATCTTAAATTGCATTTCTTATTGATATTAATTGGTTGAATTCTAAAATAAAGAGTACCTCCCATCATTTCTAGTTAGCAAGGCTCCTCTTTTGATTCCAAACGCACTTTTTGATACGGTGATAATGAAATTGACATATGATGCTAAACAATGAAGTATATTAATTAAATCAAACAAGTATTAACACCATTATTACTCCAAATCTATTTACATCCATCCGCCAAAGGAGTCATGCATCTGGGTTTGCATTTCGTGCTAATGTGAACTTGATTAATTCCTAAATAATGTGAGTTTCGACTCACCTTAAGCTAATCACACTCCTCTTCTTGTGAGAAGAACTATTTTTCATGGATTGATCATGAAATTATATGTTGACTCTTTCTTAACGACTATATTCATTATGAAAACAATTTCCATGAATCGTCTATAAAATGAATTCATTCAATTACAACAGAAAATAGAGTTCATAATCTTAAATTGCATTTCTTATAGATATTAATTGGTTGAATTCTAAAATTAAGAGTACCTCCCATCATTTGTGGTTAGCAAGTCGAATCTTTTGATTCCAAAACACCTTTTGATAAAGTGATAATGAAATTGACATATGTTGCTAAACAATGAAGTATATTAATTAAATCAAACAAGTATTAACACCATTATTACTCCAAATCTGTTTGCGTCCATCTGCCAAATATGTCATTCATCTTTGATAGCATTTCTTGCCAATGTGAAATTGTTTAATTACTAAATAATGAGACTTTCTAAACACCTTAAGCTAATTAGGCTCCTCTTCTTGTTACAAGAACTATTTTTCATGCATTAACCATTAAATTATCTATTGACCCATTCTTAATGTCTATATTCATTAGGAAAACAATTTTCATGAATCGTCTATAACATGAATTCATTCGATTGCAACAAACAATAGAGTTCCTGATCTTAAATTGCATTTCTTATTGGTATTAATTGGTTGAATTCTAAAATAAAGAGTACCTCCCATCATTTCAAGTTAGGAAGGCTCCTCTTTTGATTCCAAACGCACTTTTTGATACGGTGACAATGAAATTGACATATGATGCTAAACAACGAAGTATGTTAATTAAATCAAACAAGTATTAACACCATTATTACTCCAAATCAGTTTACATCCATCAGCCAAAGGAGTCATTCATCTGGGATTCCATTTCGTGCTAATGTGAACTTGATTAATTCGTAAATAATGAGAGTTTCTACTCACCTTAAGCTAATTATGCACCCCTACTTGTTACAAGAACTATTTTTCATGCATTGACCATGAAATTATATGTTGACTCTTTCTTAACGACTATATTCATTATGAAAACAATTTCCATGAATCGTCTATAACATGAATTCATTCACTTGCAACAAACAATAGAGTTCTTGATCTTAAATTTCATTTCTTATTGATATTAATTGGTTGAATTCTAAAATAAAGAGTACCTCCCATCATTTGTGGTTAGCAAGTCGAATCTTTTGATTCCAAACCGCTTTTTGATAAAGTGATAATGAAATTGACATATGTTGCTAAACAATGAAGTATATTAATTAAATCAAACAAGTATTAACACCATTATTACTCCAAATATGTTTGCATCCATCAGCCAAATGTGTCGTTCCTGTTGGATAGCATTTCATGCCAATGTGAAATTGTTTAATTACTAAATAATGAGACTTTCTAAACAACTTAAGCTAATTAGGCTCCCCTTCTTGTTACAAGAACTATTTTTCATGCATTAACCATTAAATTATCTATTGACCCCTTCTTAACGTCTATATTCATTATGAAAACAATTTCCATGAATTGCCTATAACATGAATTCATTCAATTGCACCAAACAATAGAGTTCTTGATCTTAAATTGCATTTCTTATTGATATTAATTGGTTGAATTATAAAATAAAGTCTACCTCCCATCATTTCTAGTTAGCAAGGCTCCTCCTTTGATTCCAAATGCACTTTTTGATACGGTGATAATGAAATTGACATATGATGCTAAACAACGAAGTATATTAATTAAATCAAACAAGTATTATCACCATTATAACGCCAAATCTGTTTACATCCACAAGCCAAATGAGTCATTCATCTGCGTTTGCATTCCGTGCTAATGTGAACTTGATTAATTCTTAAATAGTGAGAGTTTCTACTCACCTTAAGCTAATTACGCTCCTCTTCTTGTTACAAGAACTATTTTTCATGGTTTGAGCATGAAATTGTATGTTGACTCTTTCTTAACGACTATATTCATTATGAAAACAATTTCCATGAATCGTCTATAACATGAATTCATTCAATTGCAACAAACAATAGAGTTATTGATCTCGAATTGCATTTCCTATTGATATTAATTGGATGAATTCTAACATAAAGTGTACCTCCCATTATTTCTGGTCAGCAAGGCTCCTCTTTTGATTCCGAACGCACTTTTTGATACGGTTATAATGAAATTGAGATATGTTGCTAAACAACGTAGTATATTAATTAAATCAAACAATTATTAACACCATTATTACTCCAAATCTGTTTACATCCATTAGCCAAATGAGTCATTCATCTGGGTTTGCATTTCGTGCTAATGTGAACTTGATTAATTCCTAAATAGTGTGAGTTTCTACTCACCTTAAGCTAATTACGCTCCTCTTCTTGTTACAAGAACTATTTTTCACGGTTTGACCATGAAATTATATGTTGACTCTTTCTTAACTACTATATTCATTATGAAAACAATTTCCATGAATCGTCTATAATATGAATTGATTCAATTGCAACAAACAATAGAGTTCTTAATCTTAAATTGCATTTCTTATTGATATTAATTGGTTGAATTCTACAATAAAGAGTACCCCCCATCATTTGTGGATAGCAAGTCGATGCTTTTGATTCCAAACACACTTTTTGATAATTAAATTGACATATGTTGCTAAATAATGAAATATATTAATTACATCAAACAAGTATTAACACCATTACTACTCCAAATCTGTTTGCATCCATCCGCCAAATGTGTCATTCATCTTGGATTGAATTTCTTGCCAATGTGAACTTGTTTAGTTCCTAAATAATGAGACTTTCTAATCACCTTAAGCTAATTAGGCCCCTCTTCTTGTTACAAGAACTATTTTTCATGCATTAACCATTAAATTATCTGTTGACTCCTTCTTAATGTCTATATTCATTATGAAAACGATTTCCATGAATCTCCTCTATTAAGAATTCATTCAATTGCAACAAACAATAGAGTTCTTGATCTCTAATTGCATTTCCTATTGATATTAATTGGTTGAATTCCGAAATAAAGAGTACCTCCCATCATTTCTGGATAGCAAGGCTCCTCTTTTGATTCCAAACACACTTTTTTGATACTGTGATAATGAAATTGACATATGATGCTAAACAACGAAGTATATTAATTAAATCAAACAAGTATTAACACCATTATTACTCCAAATCTGTTTACATCCATCAGCCAAATGAGTCATTCATCTGGGTTTGCCTTTCGTGCTAATGTGAACTTGATTAATTCCGAAATAATCAGAGTTTCGACTCACCTCAAGCTAATTACACTCCTCTTCTTGTTACAAGAACTATTTTTCATGGATTGACAATGAAATTTTATGTCGACTCTTTCTTAACGACTATATTCATTATGAAAACAATTTCCATGAATCGTTTATAACATGAATTCATTCAATTGCAACAAACAATAGAGTTCTTGATCTTAAATTGCATTTTTTATTGATATTAATTGGTTGAATTCTAAAATAAAGAGTACCTCCCATCATTTGTGGTTACCAAGTCAAATCTTTTGATTCCAAACCACTTTTGGATAAAGTGATAATGAAATTGACATATGTTGCTAAACAATGATGTATATTAATTAAATCAAACAAGTATTAACACCATTATTACTCCAAATCTGTTTGCGTCCATCAGCCAAATGTGTCATTCCTGTTGGATAGCATTTCATGCCAATGTGAAATTGTTTAATTACTAAATAATGAGACTTTCTAAACACCTTAAGCTAATTAGGCTCCTCTTCTTGTTACAAGAACTATTTTTCATGCATTAACCATGAAATTATCTATTGACCCCTTCTTAACGTCTATATTCATTATGGAAACAATTTCTATGAATTGCCTATAACATGAATTCATTCAATTGCAGCAAACAATAGATTTCTTGATCTCGAATTGCATTTCCTATTGATATTAATTGGTCAAATTCTAACATAAAGTGTACCTCCCATTATTTCTGGTCAGCAAGGCTCCTCTTTTGATTCCAAACGCACTTGTTGATACGGTGATAATGAAATTGACATATGTTGCTCAACAATGAAGTATATTAATTAAATCAAACAAGTATTAATACCATTATTACTCCAAATCTGTTTAGATCCATCAGCCAAATGAGTCATTCATCTGGGTTTGCATTTCGTGCTAATGTGAACTGGATTAATTCCTAAATAATGTGAGTTTCGACTCACCTTTAGCTAATTACGCTCCTCTTCTTGTGACAAGAACTATATTTCATGCATTGACCATGAAATTATATGTTGACTCTTTCTTAACGACTATATTCATTATGAAAACAATTTGCATGAATCGACTATAACATGAATTCATTCAATTGCAACAAACAATAGAGTTCTTAATCTTAAATTGCATTTTTTATTGATATTAATTGGTTGAATTCTAATATAAAGAGTACCTCCCATCATTTGTGGTTAGCAAGTCGATGCTTTTGATTCCAAACACACTTTTTGATAAAGCGATAATTAAATTGACATATGTTGCTAAACAATGAAGTATATTAATTAAATCAAAAAAGTATTAACACCATTTCTACTCCAAATCTGTTTGCATCCATTCGCCAAATGTGTCATTCATCTTGGATTGAATTTCTTGCCAATGTGAACTTGTTTAGTTCCTAAATAATGAGACTTTGTAATCACCTCAAGCTAATTAGGCTCCTCTTCTTGTTACAAGAACTATTTTTCATGCATTAACTATTAAATAATCTGTTGACTCCTTTTTAATGTCTATATTCATTATGAAAACAGTTTCCATGAATCTTCTATAACATGAATTTATTCAATTGCAACAAACAATAGATTTCTTGATCTTGAATTGCATTTCGTATTGATATTAATTGGTGGAATTCCGAAATAAAGAGTACCTCCCGAGAACTTGATTAATTCCTAAATAGTGAGAGTTTATACTCACCTTAAGCTAATTACACACCCCTTCTTGTTACAAGAACTATTTTTCATGCATTGACCTTGAAATTATATGTTGACTCTTTCTTAACGACTATATTCATTATGAAAACAATTTCCTTGAATCATCTATAACATGAATTCATTCAATTGCAACAAACAATAGAGTTCTTGATCTTAAATTGCATTTCTTATTGATATTAATTGGTTGAATTCTAAAACAAAGAGTACCTCCCATCATTTGTGGTTAGCATGTCGATGCTTTTGATTCCAAACACACTTTTTGATAAAGCGATAATGAAATTGACATATGTTGCTAAACAATAAAGTATATTAATTAAATCAAACAAGTATTAACCCCATTATTACTCCAAATCTGTTTGTGTCCATCAGCCAAATGTGTCATTCGTCTTGGATAGCATTTCATGCTAATGTGAACTTGTTTAATTACTAAATAATGGGGCTTTCTAATCACCTCAAGCTAATTAGGCTCCTCTTCTTGTCACAAGAACAATGTTTCATGCATTCACCATGAAATTATCTGTTGACTCTTTCTTAACGACTATATTCATTATGAAAACAATTTCCATCAATCGTCTATAACATGAATTCATTCAATTGCAACAAACAATAGAGTTCCTGATCTTAAATTGCATTTCTTATTCATATTAATTGGTTGAATTCTAAAATAAAGAGTACCTCCCATCATTTGTGGTTAGCAAGTCGATGCTTTTGATTTCAAACACACTTTTTGATAAAGCGATAATTAAATTGACATATGTTGCTAAACAATGAAGTATATTAATTAAATCAAACAAGTATTAACACCATTACTCCTCCAAATCTTTTTGCATCCATCCACCAAATGTGTCATTCATCTTGGATTGAATTTCTTGCCAATGTGAACTTGTTTAGTTCCTAAATAATGAGACTTTCTAATCACCTCAAGCTAATTAGGCTCCTCTTATTGTTACAAGAACTATTTTTTATGCAATAACCATTAAATTATATGTTGACTCTTCCTTAATATCTATATTCTTTATGAAAACAATTTCCATGAATCACCTTTAACAAGAATTCATTCAATTGCAAGAAAAAATAGAGTTCTTGATCTCGAATTGCATTTCCTATTGATATTAATTGGCTGAATTCCAAAATAAAGAGTACCTCCCATCATTTCTGGTTAGCAAGGCTCCTCTTTTGATTCCAAACACACTTTTTTGATACTGTGATAATGAAATTGACATATGATGCTAAACAATTTGTTTGCGTCCATCAGCCAAATGTGTCATTCCTCTTGGATAGCATTTCATGCCAATGTGAAATTGTTTAATTACTAAATAATGAGACTTTCTAAACACCTTAAGCTAATTAGGCTCCTCTTCTTGTTACAAGAACTATTTTTCATGCATTAACCATTAAATTCTCTATTGACCCCTTCTTAACGTCTATATTCTTTATGAAAAGAATTTCCAAGAATCGTTTATAACATGAATTAATTCAATTGCAACAAACAATAGAGTTCCTGATCTTAAATTGCATTTCTTATTGATATTAATTGGTTGAATTCTAAAATAAAGAGTACCTCCCATCATTTGTGGTTGGCAAGTCGAATCTTTTGATTCCAAACCACTTTTTGATAAAGTGATAATGAAATTGACATATGTTGCTAAACAATGAAGTATATTAATTAAATCAAACAAGTATTAACACCATTATTACTCGAAATCTGTTTGCGTCCATCAGCCAAATGTGTCATTCCTCTTGGATGGCATTTCGTGCCAATGTGAAATTGTTTAATTACAAAATAATGTAACTTTCTAAACACCTTAAGCTAATTAGGCTCCTCTTCTTGTTACAAGAACTATTTTTCACGCATTAACCATTAAATTATCTATTGACCCCTTCTTAACGTCTATATTTATTATGAAAACAATTTCCATGAATCTTCTATAACATAAATTCATTCAATTGCAACAAACAATAGATTTCTTGATCTCGAATTGCATTTCCTGTTGATATTAATTGGTTAAATTCTAACATAAAGTGTTCCTCCCATTATTTTTGGTCAGCAAGGCTCCTTTTTTGATTCCAAACGCACTTTTTGATACGGTGATAATGAAATTGACATATGTTGCTAAACATTGAAGTATATTAATTAAATCAAACAAGTATTAACACCATTATTACTCCAAATCCATTTACATCCATCAGCGAAATGAGTCATTCATCTGGGTTTGCATTTCGTGCTAATGTGAACTTGATTAATTCCTAAATAATGTGAGTTTCGACTCACCTTAAGCTAATTACGCTCCTCTTCTTCTGACAAGAACTATTTTTCCTGGATTGACCATGAAATTATATGTTGACTCTTTCTTAACGACTATATTCATTATGAAAACAATTTCCAGGAATCGTCTATAACATGAATTCATTCAATTGCAACAGAAAATAGAGTTCTTAATCTTATATTGCATTTCTTATTGATATTAATTGGTTGAATTCTAAAATAAAGAGTTCCTCCCATCATTTGTGGTTAGCAAGTCGAATCTTTTGATTCCAAACCAATTTTTGATAAAGTGATAATGAAATTGACATATGTTGCTAAACAATGAAGTATATTAATTAAATGAAACAAGTATTAACACCATTATTACTCCAAATCTGTTTGCGTCCATCAGCCAGTTATGTCATTCATCTTGGATAGCATTTCATGCCAATGTGAAATTGTTTAATTACAAAATAATGTGACTTTCTGAACACCTGAAGCTAATTAGGCTCCTCTTCTTGTTACAAGAACTATTTTTCACGCATTGACCATTAAATTATCTGTTGACCCCTTCTTAACATCTATATTCATTATGAAAACAATTTCCATGATTCTCCAATAACATGAATTCATTCAATTGCAACAAACAATAGAGTTCTTGATCTCAAGTTGCATTTCCTATTGATATTAATTGGTTGAATTCTAACATAAAGTGTACCTCCCATTATTTCTAGTCAACAAGGCTCCACTTTTAATTCCAACCGCACTTTTTGATACGATGATAATGAAATTGACATATGTTGCTAAACAATGAAGTACATTAATTAAATCAAACAAATATTAACACCATTATTACTCCAAAGTTGTTTGCGTCCATCAGCCAAATGTGTCATTCCTCTTGGATAGCATTTCATGCCAATGTGAAATTGTTTAATTACTAAATAATGAGACTTTCTAAACACCTTAAGCTAATTAGGCTCCTCTTCTTGTTACAAGAACTATTTTTCATGCATTAACCATTAAATTATCTATTGACCCCTTCTTAACGTCTATATTCATTATGAAAACAATTTTTATGAATTGTCTATAACATGAATTTATGCAATTGCAACAAACAATAGAGTTCCTGATCTTAAATTGCATTTCTTATTGATATTATTTGGTTGAATTCTAAAATAAAGAGTACCTCCCATCATTTCTAGTTAGCAACGCTCCTCTTTTGATTCCAAACGCACTTTTTGATACGGTGATAATGAAATTGACATATGATGCTAAACAACGAAGTATATTAATTAAATCAAACAAGTATTAACACCATTATTACTCCAAATCTGTTTTCATCCATCAGCCAAAGCAGTCATTCATCTGGGTTTGCATTTCGTGCTAATGTGTACTTGATTAATTCCTAAATAATGAGAGTTTCTACTCACCTTAAGCTAATTACACACCCCTTCTTGTTACAAGAACTATTTTTCATGCATTGACCATGAAATTATATGTTGACTCTTTCTTAACAACTATATTCATTATGAAAACAATTTGCATGAATCGACTATAACATGAATTCATTCAATTGCAGCAACAAACAATAGAGTTCTTAATCTTAAATTGCATTTTTTATTGATATTAATTGTTTGAATTCTAATATAAAGAGTACCTCCCATCATTTGTTGTTAGCAAGTCGATGCTTTTGATTCCAAACACACTTTTTGATAAAGCGATAACTAAATTGACATATGTTGCTAAACAATGAAGTATATTAATTAAATCAAACAAGTATTAACACCATTTCTACTCCAAATCTGTTTGCATCCATCCGCAAAATGTGTCATTCATCTGGGATTGAATTTCTTGCCAATGTGAACTTGTTTAGTTCCTAAATAATGAGACTTTCTAATCACCTCAAGCTAATTAGGCTCCTCCTCTTGTTACAAGAACTATTTTTCATGAATTAATCATTAAATTATCTGTGGACTCTTTTTTAATGTCTATATTCATTATGAAAACAATTTCCATGAATCTTCTATAACATGAATTCATTCAATTGCAACAAACAATAGAGTTCTTGATCTCGAATTGCATTTCCTATTGATATTAATTGGTTGATTTCTAACATAAAGTGTACCTCCCATTATTTCTGGTCAGCAGGGCTCCTCTTTTGATTGCAAACGCACTTTTTGATACGGTAATAATGAAATTGACATATGTTGCTAAACAATGAAGTATCTTAATTAAATCAAACAAGTATTAACACCATTATTACTCCAAATCTGTTTGCGTCCATCTGCCAAATGTGTCATTCCTCTTGGATAGCATTTCATGCCAATGTGAAAATTTTGAATTACTAAATAATGAGACTTTCTAATCACCTCAAGCTAATTAGGCTCCTCTTCTTGTTAGAAGAACTATTTTTCATGCATTAACCATTAAATTATCTGTCGACCCCTTCTTAACGTCTATATTCATTATGAAAACAATTTCCATGAATCTTCTATAACATGAATTCATTCAATTGCAACAAACAATAGAGTTCTTGATCTCGAATTGCATTTCCTATTGATATTAATTGGTTGAATTCCGAAATAAAGAGTACCTCCCATCATTTCCGGTTAGCAAGGCTCCTCTTTTGATTTCAAACAAACTTTTTTGATACTGTGATAATGAAATTGACATATGATGCTAAACAACGAAGTATATTAATTAAGTCAAACAAGTATTAACACCATTATTACTCCAAATCTGTTTGCGTCCATCTGCCAAATGTGTCATTCCTCTTGGATAGCATTTGATGCCAATGTGAAATTTTTTAATTACTAAATAATGGGACTTTCTAATCACCTCAAGCTAATTAGGCTCCTCTTCTTGTTAGAAGAACTATTTTTCATGCATTAACCATTCAATTATCTGTTGACTCCTCCTCAATATCTATATTCATTATGAAAACAATTTCCATGAATCGCCTCTAACAAGAATTCGTTCAATTGCAACAAACAATAGAGTTCTTGATCTTGAATTGCATTTCCTATTGATATTAATTGGTTGAATTTCGAAATAAAGAGTACCTCCCATCATTTCTGGTTAGCAAGGCTCCTCTTTTGATTCCAAACACACATTTTTGATACTGTGATAATGAAATTGACATATGATGCTAAACAACGAAGTATATTAATTAAATCAAACAAGTATTAACACCATTATTACTCCAAATCTGTTTACATCCATCAGCCAAAGGAGTCATTCATCTGGGTTTGTATTTCGTGCTAATGTGAACTTGATTAATTCCTAAATAATGAGAGTTTCTACTCACCTTAAGCTAATTACACACCCCTTCTTGTTACAAGAACTATTTTTCATGCATTGACCATGAAATTATATATTGACTCTTTCTTAACGACTATATTGATTATGAAAACAATTTCCATGAATTGTCTATAACATGAATTCAATAGAGTTCTTGATCTCAAATTGCATTTCTTATTGATATTAATTGGTTGAATTCTAAAATAAAGAGTACCTCCCATCATTTGTGGTTAGCAAGTCGAATCTTTTGATTCCAAACCACTTTTTGATAAAGTGATAATGAAATTGACATATGTTGCTAAACAATGAAGTATATTAATTAAATCAAACAAGTATTAACACCATTATTACTCCAAATCTGTTTGCATCCATCAGCCAAATGTGTCATTCCTGTTGGATAGCATTTCATGCCAATGTAAAATTGTTTAATTACAAAATAATGTGACTTGCTAAACAGCTAAAGCTAATTAGCCTCCTCCTCTTGTTATAAGAACTATTTTTCACGCATTAACCATTAAATAATCTGTCCCTTTCTTAACGTCTATATTCATTATGAAAACAATTTCCATGAATCTTCTATAACATGAATTCATTCAATTGCAACCAACAATAGAGTTCTTGATCTCGAATTGCATTTCCTATTGATATTAATGGGTTGAATTCTAACATAAAGTGTACCTCCCATTATTTCTTGTCAGCAGGGCTCCTCTTTTGATTCCAAATGCACTTTTTGATACGGTGATAATGAAATTGACATATGTTGCTAAACAATGAAGTATAGTAATTAAATCAAACAAGTATTAACACCATTATTACTCCAAATCTGTTTGCGTCCATCTGCCAAATGTGTCATTCCTCTTGGATAGCATTTCATGCCAATGTGAAATTTTTTAATTACTAAATAATGGGACTTTCTAATCACCTCAAGCTAATTAGGCACCTCTTCTTGTTAAAAGAACTATTTTTCATGCATTAACCATTAAATTATCTGTTGACTCCTCCTCAATATCTATATTCATTATGAAAACAATTTCCATGAATCGCCTCTAACAAGAATTCATTCAATTGCAACAAACAATAGAGTTCTTGATCGCGAATTGCATTTCCTATTGATATTAATTGGTTGAATTCCGAAATAAAGAGTACCTCCCATCATTTCTGGTTAGCAAGGCTCCTCTTATGATTTCAAATACACTTTTTTGATACTGTGATAATGAAATTGACATATGATGCTAAACAACGAAGTATATTAATTAAGTCAAACAAGTATTAACACCGTTATTACTCCAAATCTGTTTACATCCATCAGCCAAATGAGTCATTCATCTGGGTTTGCCTTTCGTGCTAATGTGAACTAGATTAATTGCTAAATAATGAGAGTTTCGACTCACCTCAAGCTAATTATGCTCCTCTTCTTGTTACAAGAACTAGTTTTCATAGATTGACCATGAAATTATCTGTCGACACTTTCTTAACGACTATATTCATTATGAAAACAATTTCCATGAATCGACTATAACATGAATTCATTCAATTGCAAAAAAGAATAGAGTTCTTGATCTTAAATTGCATTTCTTATTGATATTAATTGGTTGAATTCTAAAATAAAGAATACCTCGCATCATTTGTGGTTAGCAAGGCTCCTCATTAGATTCCAAACCACTTTTTGATAAAGTGATAAGGAAATTGACATATGTTGCTAAACAATGAAGTATATTAATTAAATCAAACAAGTATTAACACCATTATAACTCCAAATCTGTTTGCGTCCATCAGCCAAATGTGTTATTCCTCTTGGATAGCATTTCAGGCCAATGTGAAATTGTTTAATTACAAAATAATGTGACTTTCTAAACACCTTAAGCTAATTATGCTCCTCTTCTTGTTACAAGAACTATTTTTCACGCATTAACCATTAAATTATCTGTTGACCCCTTCTTAACGTCTATATTCATTATGAAAACAATTTCCATGAATCTTCTATAACATGAATTCATTCAATTGGAACAAACAATAGATTTCTTGATCTCGAATTGCATTTCCTATTGATATTAATTGGTCAAATTCTAACATAAAGTGTACCTCCCATTATTTCTAGTCAGCAAGGCTCCTTTTTTGATTCCAAATGCACTTTTTGATACGGTGATAGTGAAATTGACATATGTTGCCAAACAATGAAGTATATTAATTAAATCAAACAAGTATTAACACCATTATTACTCCAAATCTGTTTAGATCCATCAGCCAAATGAGTCATTCATCTGGATTTGCATTTCGTGCTAATGTGAACTTGATTAATTCCTAAATAATGTGACTTTCTAAACACTTTAAGCTAATTACGCTCATCTTCTTGTGACAAGAACTATTTTTCATGCATTGACCATGAAATTATATGTTGACTCTTTCTTAACGTTTATATTCAATATGAAAACAATTTGCATGAATCGACTATAACATGAATTCATTCAATTGCAACAAACAATAGAGTTCTTGATCTCGAATTGCATTTCCTATTGATATTAATTGGTTGAATTCTAACATAAAGTGTACCTTCCATGATTTCTGGTCAGCAAGGCTCCTCTTTTGATTCCAACAATTTTTGATACGATGATAATGAAATTGACATATGTTGCTAAACAATGAAGTATATTAATTAAATCAAACAAATATTAACACCATTATTACTCCAAATTTGTTTGCATCTATCAGCCAAATGTGTTATTCCTCTTGGATAGCATTTCATGCCAATGTGAAATTGTTTAATTACTAAATAATGAGACTTTCTAAACACCTTAAGCTAATTAGGCTCCTCTTCTTGTTAGAAGAACTATTTCTCATGCATTAACCATTAAATTATCTTAACGTCTATATTCATTATGAAAACAATTTCCTTGAATCGTATATAACATGAATTCATTCAATTGCAACAAACAATAGAGTTCCTGATCTTAAATTGCATTTCTTATTGCCATTAATTGGTTGAATTCTAAAATAAAGAGTACCTCCCATCATTTCTAGTTAGCAAGGCTCCTCTTTTGATTCCAAATGCACTTTTTGATACGGTGATAATGAAATTGACATATGATGCTAAACAATGAAGTATATTAATTAAATCAAACAAGTATTAACACCATTATTACTCCAAATCTGTTTTCATCGATCAGCCAAAGGAGTCATTCATCTGGGTTTGCATTTCGTGCTAATGTGAACTTGATTAATTACTAAATAATGAGAGTTTCTACTCACCTTAAGCTAATTACACACCCCTTCTTGTTACAAGAACTATTTTTCATGCATTGACCATGAAATTATATGTTGACTCTTTCTTAACGACTATATTCATTATGAAAACAATTTGCATGAATCGACTATGACATGAATTCATTCAATTGCAACAAACAATAGAGTTCTTAATCTTAAATTGCATTTTTTATTGATATTAATTGGTTGAATTCTAATATAAAGAGTACCTCCCATCATTCGTGGTTAGCAAGTCGATGCTTTTGATTCCAAACACACTATTTGATAAAGCGATAATTAAATTGACATATGTTGCTAAACAATGAAGTATATTAATTAAATCATACAAGTATTAACACCATTTTCTACTCCAAATCTGTTTGCATCCATTCGCCAAATGTGTCATTCATCTTGGATTGAATTTCTTGCCAATGTGAACTTGTTTAGGCTAATTAGGCTCCTCTTCTTGTTACAAGAACTATTTTTCATTCATTAACCATTAAATTATCTGTTGACTCCTTTTTAATGTCTATATTCATTATGAAAACAATTTCCATGAATCTTCTATAACATGAATTCATTCAATTGCAACAAACAATAGAGTTCTTGATCTCGAATTGCATTTCCTATTGATATTAATGGGTTGAATTCTAACATAAAGTGTACCTCCCATTATTTCTGGTCAGCGGGGCTCCTCTTTTGATTCCAAATGCACCTTTTGATAAAGTGATAATGAAATTGACATATGTTGCTAAACAATGAAGTATATTAATTAAATCAAACAAGTATTAACACCATTATTACTCCAAATCTATTTGCGTCCATCAGCCAAATGTGTCATTCCTCTTGGATAGCATTTCATGCCAATGTAAAATTGTTTAATTACAAAAAAATGTGACTTTCTAAACACCTTAATCTAATTAGCCTCCTCTGCTTGTTACAAGAACTATTTTTCACGCATTAACCATTAAATAATCTGTTGACCCATTCTTAAAGTCTATATTCATTATGAAAACAATTTGCATGAATCTTCTATAACATGAATTCATTCAATTGCAACAAACAATAGTGTTCTTGATCTCGAATTGCTTTTCCTATTGATATTAATTGGTTGAATTCTAACATAAAGTGTACCTTCCATTATTTCTGGTCAACAGGGCTCCTCTTTTGATTCCAAACACACTTTTTGATACGATGATAATGAAATTGACATATGTTGCTAAGCAATAAAGTATATTAATTAAATCAAACAAGTATTAACACCATTATTACTCCAAATCTGTTTGCGTCCATCAGCCAAATGTGTCATTCCTCTTGGATATCATTTCATGCCAATGTGAAATTTTTTAATTACTAAATAATGGGACTTTCGAATCACCTCAAGCTAATTCGACTCCTCTTCTTGTTACAAGAATTATTTTTCATGCATTAATCATTAAATTATCTGTTGACTCCTCCTTAATATCTATATTCATTATGAAAACAATTTCCATGAATCGCCTCTAACAAGAATTCATTCAATTGCAACAAACAATAGAGTTCTTAATCTCGAATTGCATTTCCTATTGATATTAATTGGTTGAATTCCGAAATAAAGAGTACCTCCCATCATTTCTTGTTAGCAAGGCTCTTCTTTTGATTCCAAACACACTTTTTTGATACTTTGATAATGAAATTGACATATGATGCTAAACAACGAAGTATATTAATTAAGTCAAATGAGTATTAACACCATTATTACTCCAAATCTATTTACATCCATCTGCCAAATGAGTCATTCATCTGGGTTTGCCTTTCATGCTAATGTGAACTTGATTAATTCCTAAATAATGAGAGTTTCGACTCACCTCAAGCTAATTACGCTCCACTTCTTGTTGCAAGAACTATTTTTCATAGATTGACCATGAAATTATATGTCGACTCTTTCTTAACGACTATATTCATTATGAAAACAATTTCCATGAATCGTCTATAACATGAATTCTTTCAATTGCAACAAACAATAGAGTTCTTGATCTTAAATTGCATTTGTTATTGATATTAATTGGTTGAATTCTAAAATAAAGAGTACCTCCCATCATTTGTGGTTAGCAAGTTGAATCTTTTGATTCCAAACCACTTTTTGATAAAGTGATAATGAAATTGACATATGTTGCTAAACAATGAAGTATATTAATTAAATCAAACAAGTATTAACACCATTATTACTCCAAATCAGTTTGCGTCCATCAGCCAAATGTGTCATTCCTCTTGGATAGCATTTCATGCCAAGGTGAAATTGTTTAATAACAAAATAATGTGACTTTCTAAACACCTTAAGCTAATTAGGCTCCTCTTGTTGTTACAAGAACTATTTTTCACTCATTAACCATTAAATTATCTGTTGACCCCTTCTCAACGTCTATATTCATTATGAAAACAATTTCCATGAATCTTCTATAACATGAATTCATTCAATTGCAACAAACAATAGATTTCTTGATCTCGAATTGCATTTCCTATTGATATTAATTGGTTGAATTCTAACATAAAGTGTACCTCCCATTATTTCTAGTCCGCAAGGCTCCTCTTTTGATTCCAACCGCACTTTTTGATACGATGATAATGAAATTGACATAAGTTGCTAAACAATGAAGTATATTAATTAAATCAAACAAGTATTAACACCATTATTACTCCAAATCTGTTTGCGTCCATCAGCCAAATGTGTCGTTCCTCTTGGATAGCATTTCATACCAATGAGAAATTGTTTAATTACTAAATAATGAGACTTTCTAAACACCTTAAGCTAATTAGGCTCCTCTTTTTGTTACAAGAACTATTTTTCATGCATTAACCATTAAATTATCTATTGACCCCTTTTGTGGTTAGCAAGGCTCCTCTTTTGATTCCAAACACACATTTTTTATACTGTGATAATGAAATTGACATATGATGCTAAACAATGAAGTATATCAATTAAATCAAACTAGTATTAACACCATTATTACTCCAAATCTGTTTACATCCATCAGCCAAATGAGTCATTCATCTGGGTTTGCCTTTCGTGCTAATGTGAACCTGATTAATTCCTAAATAATGAGAGTTTCGACTCACCTCAAGCTAGTTACGCTCCTCTTCTTGTTACAAGAACTATTTTTCATGGATTGACCATGAAATTTGATGTCGACTCTTTCTTAACGACAATATTCATTATGAAAACAATTTCCATGAATCATTTATAATATGAATTCATTCAATTGCAACAAACAATAGACTTCCTGATCTTAAATTGCGTTTCTTATCGATATTAATTGGTTGAATTCTAAAATAAAGAGTACCTCCCATCATTTGTGGTTAGCAAGTCGAATCTTTTGATTCCAAACCACTTTTTGATAAAGTGATAATGAAATTAACATATGTTGCTAAACAATGAAGTATGTTAATTAAATCAAGAAGTGTTAACACCATTATTACTCGAAATTTGTTTGCGTCCATCAGCCAAATGTGTCATTCCCGTTGGATAGCATTTCATGCCAATGTGAAATTGTTTAATTACTAAATAATGATACTTTCTAAACAACTTAAGCTAATTAGGCTCCCCTTCTTGTTACAAGAACTATTTTTCATGCATAAACCATTAAATTATCTATTGACCCCTTCATAACATCTATATTCATTATGAAAACAATTTGGATGAATTGTCTATAATATGAATTCATTCAATTGCAACAAACAATAGACTTCCTGATCTTAAATTGCATTTCTTATTGATAGTAATTGGTTGAATTCTAAAATAAAGAGTACCTCCCATCATTTGTGGTTAGCAAGTCGAATCTTTTGATTCCAAAACCACTTTTTGATAAAGTGATAATGAAATTAACATATGTTGTTAAACAATGAAGTATACTAATTAAATCAAAGAAGTATTAACACCATTATTACTCGAAATCTGCTTGCGTCCATCAGCCAAATGTGTCATTCCTGTTGGATAGCATTTCATGCCAATGTGAAATTGTACTAAATAATGAGACTTTCTAAACAACTTAAGCTAATTAGGCTCCCCTTCATGTTGCAAGAACTATTTTTCATGCATTAACCATTAAATTATCTATTGACCCCTTCTTAACGTCTATATTCATTATGAAAACAATTTCCATGAACTGTCTATAACATGAATTCATTCAATTGCAACAAACAATAGACTTCCTCATCTTAAATTGCATTTCCTATTGATATTAATTGGTTGAATTCTAAAATAAAGAGTACCTCCCATCATTTGTGGTTAGCAAGTCGAATCTTTTGATTCCAAAACCACTTTTTGATAAAGTGATAATGAAATTAACATATGTTGTTAAACAATGAAGTATATTAATTAAATCAAAGAAGTATTAACACCATTATTACTCGAAATCTGTTTGCGTCCATCAGCCAAATGTGTCATTCCTGTTGGATAGCATTTCATGCCAATGTGAAATTGTTTAATTACTAAATAATGAGACTTTCTAAACAACTTAAGCTAATTAGGCTCCCCTTCTTGTTACAAGAACTATTTTTCATGCATTAACCATTAAATTATCTATTGACCCCTTCTTAACGTCTATATTCATTATGAAAACAATTTCCATGAACTGTCTATAACATGAATTCATTCAATTGCAACAAACAATAGACTTCCTCATCTTAAATTGCATTTCTTATTGATATTAATTGGTTGAATTCTAAAATAAAGAGTTCCTCCCATCATTTGTGGTTAGCAAGTCGAATCTTTTGATTCCAAAACCACTTTTTGATAAAGTGATAATGAAATTGACATATGTTGTTAAACAATGAAGTATATTAATTAAATCAAAGAAGTATTAACACCATTATTACTCGAAATCTGTTTGCGTCCATCAGCCAAATGTGTCATTCCTGTTGGATAGCATTTCATGCCAATGTGAAATTGTTTAATTACTAAATAATGAGACTTTCTAAACAACTTAAGCTAATTAGGCTCCCCTTCTTGTTACAAGAACTATTTTTCATGCATTAACCATTAAATTATCTATTGACCCCTTCTTAACGTCTATATTCATTATGAAAACAATTTCCAAGAAATGTCTATAATATGAATTCATTCAGTTGCAACAAACAATAGACTTCCTGATCTTAAATTGCATTTCTTATTGATATTAATTGGTTGAATTCTAAAATAAAGAGTACCTCCCATCATTTCTAGTTAGCAAGGCTCCTTTTTTTATTCCAAGCGCACTTTTTGATACGGTGATAATGAAATTGACATATGTTGCTAAACAACGAAGTATATTAATTAAATCAAACAAGTATTAACACCATTATTACTCCAAATCTGTTTACATCCATTAGCCAAACGACTCATTCATCTGGGTTTGCATTACGTGCTAATGTGAACTTGATTAATTCCTAAATAGTGAGAGTTTCTACTCACCTCAAGCTAATTACGCTCCTCTTCTTGTTACAAGAACTATTTTTCATGGTTTGACCATGAAATTATATGTTGACTCTTTCTTAACGACTATATTCATTATGAAAACAATTTCCATGTATCGTCTATAACATGAATTCATTCACTTGCAACAAACAATAGAGTTCTTGATCTTAAATTGCATTTCTTATTGATATTAATTGGTTGAATTCTAAAATAAAGAGTACCTCCCATCATTTGTGGTTAGCAAGTCGAATCTTTTGATTCCAAACCACTTTTTGATAAAGTGATAATGAAATTGACATATGTTGTTAAACAATGAAGTATATTAATTAAATCAAAGAAGTATTAACACCATTATTACTCGAAATCTGTTTGCGTCCATCGGCCAAATGTGTCATTCCTGTTGGATAGCATTTCATGCCAATGTGAAATTGTTTAATTACTAAATAATGAGACTTTCTAAACAACTTAAGCTAATTAGGCTCCCCTTCTTGTTACAAGAACTATTTTTCATGCATTAACCATTAAATTATCTATTGACCCCTTCTTAACGTCTATATTCATTATGAAAACAATTTCCATGAACTGTCTATAACATGAATTCATTCAATTGCAACAAACAATAGACTTCCTCATCTTAAATTGCATTTCTTATTGATATTAATTGGTTGAATTCTAAAATAAAGAGTACCTCCCATCATTTGTGGTTAGCAAGTCGAATCTTTTGATTCCAAAACCACTTTTTGATAAAGTGATAATGAAATTAACATATGTTGCTAAACAATGAAGTATATTAATTAAATCAAAGAAGTATGAACACCATTATTACTCGAAATCTGTTTGCGTCCATCAGCCAAATGTGTCGTTCCTGTTGGATAGCATTTCATGCCAATGTGAAATTGTTTAATTACTAAATAATGATACTTTCTAAACAACTTAAGCTAATTAGGCTCCCCTTCTTGTTACAAGAACTATTTTTCATGCATTAACCATTAAATTATCTATTGACCCCTTCTTAACGTCTATATTCATTATGAAAACAATTTCCAAGAAATGTCTATAATATGAATTCATTCAGTTGCAACAAACAATAGACTTCCTGATCTTAAATTGCATTTCTTATTGATATTAATTGGTTGAATTCTAAAATAAAGAGTACCTCCCATCATTTCTAGTTAGCAAGGCTCCTTTTTTTATTCCAAGCGCACTTTTTGATACGGTGATAATGAAATTGACATATGTTGCTAAACAACGAAGTATATTAATTAAATCAAACAAGTATTAACACCATTATTACTCCAAATCTGTTTACATCCATTAGCCAAACGACTCATTCATCTAGGTTTGCATTTCGTGCTAATGTGAACTTGATTAATTCCTAAATAGTGAGAGTTTCTACTCACCTCAAGCTAATTACGCTCCTCTTCTTGTTACAAGAACTATTTTTCATGGTTTGACCATGAAATTATATGTTGACTCTTTCTTAACGACTATATTCATTATGAAAACAATTTCGATGTATCGTCTATAACATGAATTCATTCAATTGCAACAAATAATAGAGTTCTTGATCTTAAATTGCATTTCTTATTGATATTAATTGGTTGAATTCTAACATAAAGTGTACCTCCCATTATCTCTGGTCCGCAAGGCTCCTCTTTTGATTCCAACCGCACTTTTTGATACGATGATAATGAAATTGACATAAGTTGCTAAATAATGAAGTATATTAATTAAATCATTCAAGTATTAACACCATTATTACTCCAAATCTGTTTGCGTCCATCAGCCAAATGTGTCATTCCTCTTGGATAGCATTTCATGCCAATGTGAAATTGTTTAATTACTAAATAATGACACTTTCTAATCACCTCAAGCTAATTAGGCTCCTCTTTTTGTTACAAGAACTATTTTTCATGCATTAACCATTAAATTATCTGTTGACTCCTCCTTAATATCTATATTCATTATGAAAACAATTTCCATGAATCGCCTGTAACACGAATTCATTCAATTGCAACACACAATCGATTTCTTGATCTCGAATTGCATTTCCTATTGATATTAATTGGTTGAATTCCGAAATAAAGAGTACTTCCCATCATTTCTGGTTAGCAAGGCTCCTCTTTTGATTCCAAACACACATTTTTGATACTGTGATAATGAAATTGACATATGATGCCAAACAACGAAGTATATCAATTAAATCAAACTAGTATTAACACCATTATTACTCCAAATCTGTTTACATCCATCAGCCAAATGAGTCATTCATCTCGGTTTGCCTTTCGTACTAATGTGAACTTGATTAATTCCTAAATAATGAGAGTTTCGACTCACCTCAAGCTAGTTACGCTCCTCTTCTTGTTACAAGAACTATTTTTCATGGATTGACCATGAAATTTTATGTCGACTCTTTCTTAACGACTATATTCATTAAGAAAACAATTTCCATGAATCATTTATAATATGAATTCATTCAATTGCAACAAACAATAGACTTCCTGATCTTAAATTGCGTTTCTTATCGATATTAATTGGTTGAATTCTAAAATAAAGAGTACCTCCCATCATTTGTGGTTAGCAAGTCGAATCTTTTGATTCCAAACCACTTTTTGATAAAGTGATAATGAAATTAACATATGTTGCTAAACAATGAAGTATGTTAATTAAATCAAAGAAGTGTTAACACCATTATTACTCGAAATTTGTTTGCGTCCATCAGCCAAATGTGTCATTCCCGTTGGATAGCATTTCATGCCAATGTGAAATTGTTTAATTACTAAATAATGATACTTTCTAAACAACTTAAGCTAATTAGGCTCCCCTTCTTGTTACAAGAACTATTTTTCATGCATTAACCATTAAATTATCTATTGACCCCTTCTTAACGTCTATATTCATTATGAAAACAATTTCCAAGAATTGTCTATAACATGAATTCATTCAATTGCAACAAACAATAGACTTCCTCATCTTAAATTGCATTTCTTATTGATATTAATTTGTTGAATTCTAAAATAAAGAGTACCTCCCATCATTTGTGGTTAGCAAGTCGAATCTTTTGATTCCAAAACCACTTTTTGATAAAGTGATAATGAAATTAACATATGTTGTTAAACAATGAAGTATATTAATTAAATCAAAGAAGTATTAACACCATTATTACTCGAAATCTGTTTGCGTCCATCAGCCAAATGTGTCATTCCTGTTGGATAGCATTTCATGCCAATGTGAAAAATTGTTTAATTACTAAATAATGAGACTTTCTAAACAACTTAAGCTAATTAGGCTCCCCGTCTTGTTACAAGAACTATTTTTCATGCATTAACCATTAAATTATCTATTGACCCCTTCTTAACGTCTATATTCATTATGAAAACAATTTCCATGAACTGTCTATAACATGAATTCATTCAATTGCAACAAACAATAGACTTCCTCCTCATCTTAAATTGCATTTCTTATTGATATTAATTGGTTGAATTCTAAAATAAAGAGTTCCTCCCATCATTTGTGGTTAGCAAGTCGAATCTTTTGATTCCAAAACCACTTTTTGATAAAGTGATAATGAAATTGACATATGTTGTTAAACAATGAAGTATATTAATTAAATCAAAGAAGTATTAACACCATTATTACTCGAAATCTGTTTGCGTCCATCAGCCAAATGTGTCATTCCTGTTGGATAGCATTTCATGCCAATGTGAAATTGTTTAATTACTAAATAATGAGACTTTCTAAACAACTTAAGCTAATTAGGCTCCCCTTCTTGTTACAAGAACTATTTTTCATGCATTAACCATTAAATTATCTATTGACCCCTTCTTAACGTCTATATTCATTATGAAAACAATTTCCAAGAAATGTCTATAATATGAATTCATTCAGTTGCAACAAACAATAGACTTCCTGATCTTAAATTGCATTTCTTATTGATATTAATTGGTTGAATTCTAAAATAAAGAGTACCTCCCATCATTTCTAGTTAGCAAGGCTCCTTTTTTGATTCCAAGCGCACTTTTTGATACGGTGATAATGAAATTGACATATGTTGCTAAACAACGAAGTATATTAATTAAATCAAACAAGTATTAACACCATTATTACTCCAAATCTGTTTACATCCATTAGCCAAACGACTCATTCATCTGGGTTTGCATTTCGTGCTAATGTGAACTTGATTAATTCCTAAATAGTGAGAGTTTCTACTCACCTCAAGCTAATTACGCTCCTCTTCTTGTTACAAGAACTATTTTTCATGGTTTGACCATGAAATTATATGTTGACTCTTTCTTAACGACTATATTCATTATGAAAACAATTTCCATGTATCGTCTATAACATGAATTCATTCAATTGCAACAAACAATAGAGTTCTTGATCTTAAATTGCATTTCTTATTGATATTAATTGGGTTGAATTCTAACATAAAGTGTACCTCCCATTATCTCTGGTCCGCAAGGCTCCTCTTTTGATTCCAACCGCACTTTTTGATACGATGATAATGAAATTGACATAAGTTGCTAAACAATGAAGTATATTAATTAAATCATTCAAGTATTAACACCATTATTACTCCAAATCTGTTTGCGTCCATCAGCCAAATGTGTCATTCCTCTTGGATAGCATTTCATGCCAATGTGAAATTGTTTAATTACTAAATAATGACACTTTCTAATCACCTCAAGCTAATTAGGCTCCTCTTTTTGTTACAAGAACTATTTTTCATGCATTAACCATTAAATTATCTGTTGACTCCTCCTTAATATCTATATTCATTATGAAAACAATTTCCATGAATCGCCTGTAACAACATGAATTCATTCAATTGCAACACACAATCGATTTCTTGATCTCGAATTGCATTTCCTATTGATATTAATTGGTTGAATTCCGAAATAAAGAGTACTTCCCATCATTTCTGGTTAGCAAGGCTCCTCTTTTGATTCCAAACACACATTTTTGATACTGTGATAATGAAATTGACATATGATGCCAAACAACGAAGTATATCAATTAAATCAAACTAGTATTAACACCATTATTACTCCAAATCTGTTTACATCCATCAGCCAAATGAGTCATTCATCTCGGTTTGCCTTTCGTACTAATGTGAACTTGATTAATTCCTAAATAATGAGAGTTTCGACTCACCTCAAGCTAGTTACGCTCCTCTTCTTGTTACAAGAACTATTTTTCATGGATTGACCATGAAATTTTATGTCGACTCTTTCTTAACGACTATATTCATTAAGAAAACAATTTCCATGAATCATTTATAATATGAATTCATTCAATTGCAACAAACAATAGACTTCCTGATCTTAAATTGCGTTTCTTATCGATATTAATTGGTTGAATTCTAAAATAAAGAGTACCTCCCATCATTTGTGGTTAGCAAGTCGAATCTTTTGATTCCAAACCACTTTTTGATAAAGTGATAATGAAATTAACATATGTTGCTAAACAATGAAGTATATTAATTAAATCAAAGAAGTATTAACACCATTATTACTCGAAATTTGTTTGCGTCCATCAGCCAAATGTGTCATTCCCGTTGGATAGCATTTCATGCCAATGTGAAATTGTTTAATTACTAAATAATGATACTTTCTAAACAACTTAAGCTAATTAGGCTCCCCTTCTTGTTACAAGAACTATTTTTCATGCATTAACCATTAAATTATCTATTGACCCCTTCTTAACGTCTATATTCATTATGAAAACAATTTCCAAGAATTGTCTATAACATGAATTCATTCAATTGCAACAAACAATAGACTTCCTCATCTTAAATTGCATTTCTTATTGATATTAATTTGTTGAATTCTAAAATAAAGAGTACCTCCCATCATTTGTGGTTAGCAAGTCGAATCTTTTGATTCCAAAACCACTTTTTGATAAAGTGATAATGAAATTAACATATGTTGTTAAACAATGAAGTATATTAATTAAATCAAAGAAGTATTAACACCATTATTACTCGAAATCTGTTTGCGTCCATCAGCCAAATGTGTCATTCCTGTTGGATAGCATTTCATGCCAATGTGAAATTGTTTAATTACTAAATAATGAGACTTTCTAAACAACTTAAGCTAATTAGGCTCCCCTTCTTGTTACAAGAACTATTTTTCATGCATTAACCATTAAATTATCTATTGACCCCTTCTTAACGTCTATATTCATTATGAAAACAATTTCCATGAACTGTCTATAACATGAATTCATTCAATTGCAACAAACAATAGACTTCCTCATCTTAAATTGCATTTCTTATTGATATTAATTGGTTGAATTCTAAAATAAAGAGTACCTCCCATCATTTGTGGTTAGCAAGTCGAATCTTTTGATTCCAAAACCACTTTTTGATAAAGTGATAATGAAATTGACATATGTTGTTAAACAATGAAGTATATTAATTAAATCAAAGAAGTATTAACACCATTATTACTCGAAATCTGTTTGCGTCCATCAGCCAAATGTGTCATTCCTGTTGGATAGCATTTCATGCCAATGTGAAATTGTTTAATTACTAAATAATGAGACTTTCTAAACAACTTAAGCTAATTAGGCTCCCCTTCTTGTTACAAAGAACTATTTTTCATGCATTAACCATTAAATTATCTATTGACCCCTTCTTAACGTCTATATTCATTATGAAAACAATTTGGATGAATTGTCTATAATATGAATTCATTCAATTGCAACAAACAATAGACTTCCTGATCTTAAATTGCATTTCTTATTGATATTAATTGGTTGAATTCTAAAATAAAGAGTACCTCCCATCATTTGTGGTTAGCAAGTCGAATCTTTTGATTCCAAAACCACTTTTTGATAAAGTGATAATGAAATTGACATATGTTGCTAAACAATGAAGTATATTAATTAAATCAAACAAGTATTAACACCATTATTACTCCAAAATCTGTTTGCGTCCATTAGCCAAATGTGTCATTCCTGTTGGATAGCATTTCATGCCAATGTGAAATTGTTTAATTACTAAATAATGAGACTTTCTACTCAACTTAAGCTAATTAGGCTCCTCTTCTTGTTACAAGAACTATTTTTCATGCATTAACCATTAAATTATCTATTGACCCCTTCTTAAAGTCTATATTCATTATGAAAACAATTTCCATGAATCGTCTATAACATGAATTCATTCAATTGCAACAAACAATAGACTTCCTGATCTTAAATTGCATTTCTTATTGATATTAATTGGTTGAATTCTAAAATAAAGAGTACCTCCCATCATTTGTGGTTAGCAAGTCGAATCTTTTGATTCCAAACCACTTTTTGATAAAGTGATAATGAAATTGACATATGTTGCTAAACAATGAAGTATATTAATTAAATCAAACAAGTATTAACACCATTATTACTCCAAATCTGTTTGCGTCCATCAGCCAAATGTGTCATTCCTGTTGGATAGCATTTCATGCCAATGTGAAATTGTTTAATTACTAAATAATGAGACTTTCTAAACAACATAAGCTAATTAGGCTCCCCTTCTTGTTACAAGAACTATTTTTCATGCATTAACCATTAAATTATCTATTGACCCCTTCTTAACGTCTATATTCATTATGAAAACAATTTCCCATGAATCTGTCTACAACATGAATTCATTCAATTGCAACAAACAATAGACTTCCT
Organism: Ceriops zippeliana; assembly: GCA_037897445.1. NCBI lineage: Eukaryota > Viridiplantae > Streptophyta > Magnoliopsida > Malpighiales > Rhizophoraceae > Ceriops > Ceriops zippeliana. Next base: position 7,833 of record JBAPLH010000360.1, on the reverse strand, counting down.
GATCTTAAATTGCATTTCTTATTGATATTAATTGGTTGAATTCTAAAATAAAGAGTACCTCCCATCATTTGCGGTTAGCAAGTCGAATCTTTTGATTCCAAAACACACTTTTTGATAAAGTGATAATGAAATTAACATATGTTGCTAAACAATGAAGTATATTAATTAAATCAAACAAGTATTAAACACCATTATTACTCGAAATCTGTTTGCGTCCATCAGCCAAATGTGTCATTCCTGTTGGATAGCATTTCATGCCAATGTGAAATTGTTTAATTACTAAATAATGAGACTTTCTAAACAACTTAAGCTAATTAGGCTCCCCTTCTTGTTACAAGAACTATTTTTCATGCATTAACCATTAAATTATCTATTGACCCCTTCTTAACGTCTATATTCATTATGAAAACAATTTCCATGAATTGTCTATAACATGAATTCATTCAATTGCAACAAACAATAGACTTCCTCATCTTAAATTGCATTTCTTATTGATATTAATTGGTTGAATTCTAAAATAAAGAGTACCTCCCATCATTTGTGGTTAGCAAGTCGAATCTTTTGATTCCAAAACCACTTTTTGATAAAGTGATAATGAAATTAACATATGTTGCTAAACAATGAAGTATATTAATTAAATCAAAGAAGTATTAACACCATTATTACTCGAAATCTGTTTGCGTCCATCAGCCAAATGTGTCATTCCTGTTGGATAGCATTTCATGCCAATGTGAAATTGTTTAATTACTAAATAATGATACTTTCTAAACAACTTAAGCTAATTAGGCTCCCCTTCTTGTTACAAGAACTATTTTTCATGCATTAACCATTAAATTATCTATTGACCCCTTCTTAACGTCTATATTCATTATGAAAACAATTTCCATGAATTGTCTATAATATGAATTCATTCAATTGCAACAAACAATAGACTTCCTCATCTTCTTAAATTGCATTTCTTATTGATATTAATTGGTTGAATTCTAAAATAAAGAGTACCTCCCATCATTTGTGGTTAGCAAGTCGAATCTTTTGATTCCAAAACCACTTTTTGATAAAGTGATAATGAAATTTAACATATGTTGCTAAACAATGAAGTATATTAATTAAATCAAAGAAGTATTAACACCATTATTACTCGAAATCTGTTTGCGTCCATCAGCCAAATGTGTCATTCCTGTTGGATAGCATTTCATGCCAATGTGAAATTGTTTAATTACTAAATAATGAGACTTTCTAAACAACTTAAGCTAATTAGGCTCCCCTTCTTGTTACAAGAACTATTTTTCATGCATTAACCATTAAATTATCTATTGACCCCTTCTTAACGTCTATATTCATTATGAAAACAATTTCCATGAATTGTCTATAACATGAATTCATTCAATTGCAACAAACAATAGACTTCCTCATCTTAAATTGCATTTCTTATTGATATTAATAATTGGTTGAAATTCTAAAATAAAGAGTACCTCCCATCATTTGTGGTTTAGCAAGTCGAATCTTTTGATTCCAAACCACTTTTTGATAAAGTGATAATGAAATTAACATATGTTGCTAAACAATGAAGTATATTAATTAAATCAAAGAAGTATTAACACCATTATTACTCGAAATCTGTTTGCGTCCATCAGCCAAATGTGTCATTCCTGTTGGATAGCATTTCATGCCAATGTGAAATTGTTTAATTACTAAATAATGAGACTTTCTAAACAACTTAAGCTAATTAGGCTCCCCTTCTTGTTACAACAAGAACTATTTTTCATGCATTAACCATTAAATTATCTATTGACCCCTTCTTAACGTCTATATTCATTATGAAAACAATTTCCATGAATTGTCTATAACATGAATTCATTCAATTGCAACAAACAATAGACTTCCTCATCTTAAATTGCATTTCTTATTGATATTAATTGGTTGAATTCTAAAATAAAGAGTACCTACCCTCCCATCATTTGTGGTTAGCAAGTCGAATCTTTTGATTCCAAACCACTTTTTGATAAAGTGATAATGAAATTAACATATGTTGCTAAACAATGAAGTATATTAATTAAATCAAAGAAGTATTAACACCATTATTACTCAAAATCTGTTTGCGTCCATCAGCCAAATGTGTCATTCCTGTTGGATAGCATTTCATGCCAATGTGAAATTGTTTAATTACTAAATAATGAGACTTTCTAAACAACTTAAGCTAATTAGGCTCCCCTTCTTGTTACAAGAACTATTTTTCATGCATTAACCATTAAATTATCTATTGACCCCTTCTTAACGTCTATATTCATTATGAAAACAATTTCCATGAATTGTCTATAAACATGAATTCATTCAATTGCAACAAACAATAGACTTCCTGATCTTAAATTGCATTTCTTATTGATATTAATTGGTTGAATTCTAAAATAAAGAGTACCTCCCATCATTTGTGGTTAGCAAGTCGAATCTTTTTTGATTCCAAAACCACTTTTTGATAAAGTGATAATGAAATTGAACATATGTTGCTAAACAATGAAGTATATTAATTAAATCAAACAAGTATTAACACCATTATTACTCCAAATCTGTTTGCGTCCATCAGCCAAATGTGTCATTCCTGTTGGATAGCATTTCATGCCAATGTGAAATTGTTTAATTACTAAATAATGAGACTTTCTAAACAACATAAGCTAATTAGGCTTCCCTTCTTGTTACAAGAACTATTTTTCATGCATTAACCATTAAATTATCTATTGACCCCTTCTTAACCTCTATATTCATTATGAAAACAATTTCCACGAATTGTCTACAACATGAATTCATTCAATTGCAACAAACAATAGACTTCCTGATCTTAAATTGCATTTCTTATTGATATTAATTGGTTGAATTCTAAAATAAAGAGTACCTCCCATCATTTGTGGTTAGCAAGTCGAATCTTTTGATTCCAAACCACTTTTTGATAAAGTGATAATGAAATTAACATATGTTGCTAAACAATGAAGTATATTAATTAAATCAAACAAGTATTAACACCATTATTACTCGAAATCTGTTTGCGTCCATCAGCCAAATTTGTCATTCCTGTTGGATAGCATTTCATGCCAATGTGAAATTGTTTAATTACTAAATAATGAGACTTTCTAAACAACATAAGCTAATTAGGCTCCCCTTGTTGTTACAAGAACTATTTTTCATGCATTAACCATTAAATTATCTATTGACCCCTTCTTAACGTCTATATTCATTATGAAGACAATTTCCATGAATTGTCTATAACATGAATTCATTCAATTGCAACAAACAATAGACTTCCTCATCTTAAATTGCATTTCTTATTGATATTAATTGGTTGAATTCTAAAATAAAGAGTACCTCCCATCATTTGTGGTTAGCAAGTCGAATCTTTTGATTCCAAACCACTTTTTGATAAAGTGATAATGAAATTAACATATGTTGCTAAACAATGAAGTATATTAATTAAATCAAAGAAGTATTAACACCATTATTACTCGAAATCTGTTTGCGTCCATCAGCCAAATGTGTCATTCCTGTTGGATAGCATTTCATGCCAATGTGAAATTGTTTAATTACTAAATAATGAGACTTTCTAAACAACTTAAGCTAATTAGGCTCCCCTTCTTGTTACAAGAACTATTTTTCATGCATTAACCATTAAATTATCTATTGACCCCTTCTTAACGTCTATATTCATTATGAAAACAATTTCCATGAATTGTCTATAATATGAATTCATTCAATTGCAACAAACAATAGACTTCCTGATCTTAAATTGCATTTCTTATTGATATTAATTGGTTGAATTCTAAAATAAAGAGTACCTCCCATCATTTGTGGTTAGCAAGTCGAATCTTTTTTGATTCCAAAGCACTTTTTGATAAAGTGATAATGAAATTAACATATGTTGCTAAACAATGAAGTATATTAATTAAATCAAAGAAGTATTAACACCATTATTACTCGAAATCTGTTTGCGTCCATCAGCCAAATGTGTCATTCCTGTTGGATAGCATTTCATGCCAATGTGAAATTGTTTAATTACTAAATAATGAGACTTTCTAAACAACTTAAGCTAATTAGGCTCCCCTTCTTGTTACAAGAACTATTTTTCATGCATTAACCATTAAATTATCTATTGACCCCTTCTTAACGTCTATATTCATTATGAAAACAATTTCCATGAATTGTCTATAACATGAATTCATTCAATTGCAACAAACAATAGACTTCCTCATCTTAAATTGCATTTCTTATTGATATTAATTGGTTGAATTCTAAAATAAAGAGTACCTCCCATCATTTGTGGTTAGCAAGTCGAATCTTTTGATTCCAAAACCACTTTTTGATAAAGTGATAATGAAATTGAACATATGTTGCTAAACAATGAAGTATATTAATTAAATCAAACAAGTATTAACACCATTATTACTCGAAATCTGTTTGCGTCCATCAGCCAAATGTGTCATTCCTGTTGGATAGCATTTCATGCCAATGTGAAATTGTTTAATTACTAAATAATGAGACTTTCTAAAACAACTTAAGCTAATTAGGCTCCCCTTCTTGTTACAAGAACTATTTTTCATGCATTAACCATTAAATTATCTATTGACCCCTTCTTAACGTCTATATTCATTATGAAAACAATTTCCATGAATTGTCTATAAACATGAATTCATTCAATTGCAACAAACAATAGACTTCCTCATCTTAAATTGCATTTCTTATTGATATTAATTGGTTGAATTCTAAAAATAAAGAGTACCTCCCATCATTTGTGTGGTTAGCAAGTCGAATCTTTTGATTCCAAAAACCACTTTTTGATAAAGTGATAATGAAATTAACATATGTTGCTAAACAATGAAGTATATTAATTAAATCAAAGAAGTATTAACACCATTATTACTCGAAATCTGTTTGCGTCCATCAGCCAAATGTGTCATTCCTGTTGGATAGCATTTCATGCCAATGTGAAATTGTTTAATTACTAAATAATGAGACTTTCTAAACAACTTAAGCTAATTAGGCTCCCCCTTCTTGTTACAAGAACTATTTTTCATGCATTAACCATTAAATTATCTATTGACCCCTTTCTTAACGTCTATATTCATTATGAAAACAATTTCCATGAATTGTCTATAACATGAATTCATTCAATTGCAACAAACAATAGACTTCCTCATCTTAAATTGCATTTCTTATTGATATTAATTGGTTGAATTCTAAAATAAAGAGTACCTCCCATCATTTGTGGTTAGCAAGTCGAATCTTTTGATTCCAAAACCACTTTTTGATAAAGTGATAATGAAATTAACATATGTTGCTAAACAATGAAGTATATTAATTAAATCAAAGAAGTATTAACACCATTATTACTCGAAATCTGTTTGCGTCCATCAGCCAAATGTGTCGTTCCTGTTGGATAGCATTTCATGCCAATGTGAAATTGTTTAATTACTAAATAATGAGACTTTCTAAACAACTTAAGCTAATTAGGCTCCCCTTCTTGTTACAAACTACTATTTTTCATGCATTAACCATTAAATTATCTATTGACCCCTTCTTAACGTCTATATTCATTATGAAAACAATTTCCATGAATCGTCTATAACATGAATTCATTCAATTGCAACAAACAATAGACTTCCTCATCTTAAATTGCATTTCTTATTGATATTAATTGGTTGAATTCTAAAATAAAGAGTACCTCCCCATCATTTGTGGTTAGCAAGTCGAATCTTTTGATTCCAAAACCACTTTTTGATAAAGTGATAATGAAATTAACATATGTTGCTAAACAATGAAGTATATTAATTAAATCAAACAAAGTATTAACACCATTATTACTCGAAATCTGTTTGCGTCCATCAGCCAAATGTGTCATTCCTGTTGGATAGCATTTCATGCCAATGTGAAATTGTTTAATTACTAAATAATGAGACTTTCTAAACAACTTAAGCTAATTAGGCTCCCCTTCTTGTTACAAGAACTATTTTTCATGCATTAACCATTAAATTATCTATTGACCCCTTCTTAACGTCTATATTCATTATGAAAAAACAATTTCCATGAATTGTCTATAACATGAATTCATTCAATTGCAACAAACAATAGACTTCCTCATCTTAAATTGCATTTCTTATTGATATTAATTGGTTGAATTCTAAAATAAAGAGTACCTCCCATCATTTGTGGTTAGCAAGTCGAATCTTTTGATTCCAAACCACTTTTTGATAAAGTGATAATGAAATTAACATATGTTGCTAAACAATGAAGTATATTAATTAAATCAAAGAAGTATTAACACCATTATTACTCGAAATCTGTTTGCGTCGTCCATCAGCCAAATGTGTCATTCCTGTTGGATAGCATTTCATGCCAATGTGAAATTGTTTAATTACTAAATAATGAGACTTTCTAAACAACTTAAGCTAATTAGGCTCCCCTTCTTGTTACAAGAACTATTTTTCATGCATTAACCATTAAATTATCTATTGACCCCTTCTTAACGTCTATATTCATTATGAAAACAATTTCCATGAATTGTCTATAACATGAATTCATTCAATTGCAACAAACAATAGACTTCCTCATCTTAAATTGCATTTCTTATTGATATTAATTGGTTGAATTCTAAAATAAAGAGTACCTCCCATCATTTTTGTGGTTAGCAAGTCGAATCTTTTGATTCCAAAACCACTTTTTGATAAAGTGATAATGAAATTGACATATGTTGCTAAACAATGAAGTATATTAATTAAATCAAACAAGTATTAACACCATTATTACTCCAAATCTGTTTGCGTCCATCAGCCAAATGTGTCATTCCTGTTGGATAGCATTTCATGCCAATGTGAAATTGTTTTAATTACTAAATAATGAGACTTTCTAAACAACTTAAGCTAATTAGGCTCCCCTTCTTGTTACAAGAACTATTTTTCATGCATTAACCATTAAATTATCTATTGACCCCTTCTTAACGTCTATATTCATTATGAAAACAATTTCCATGAATTGTCTATAACATGAATTCATTCAATTGCAACAAACAAATAGACTTCCTCATCTTAAATTGCATTTTCTTATTGATATTAATTGGTTGAATTCTAAAATAAAGAGTACCTCCCATCATTTGTGGTTAGCAAGTCGAATCTTTTGATTCCAAACCACTTTTTGATAAAGTGATAATGAAATTAACATATGTTGCTAAACAATGAAGTATATTAATTAAATCAAAGAAGTATTAACACCATTATTACTCGAAATCTGTTTGCGTCCATCAGCCAAATGTGTCATTCCTGTTGGATAGCATTTCATGCCAATGTGAAATTGTTTAATTACTAAATAATGAGACTTTCTAAACAACTTAAGCTAATTAGGCTCCCCTTCTTGTTACAAGAACTATTTTTTCATGCATTAACCATTAAATTATCTATTGACCCCTTCTTAACGTCTATATTCATTATGAAAACAATTTCCATGAATTGTCTATAACATGAATTCATTCAATTGCAACAAACAATAGACTTCCTCATCTTAAATTGCATTTCTTATTGATATTAATTGGTTGAATTCTAAATAAAGAGTTACCTCCCATCATTTGTGGTTAGCAAGTCGAATCTTTTGATTCCAAACCACTTTTTGATAAAGTGATGATAATGAAATTAACATATGTTTGCTAAACAATGAAGTATATTAATTAAATCAAAGAAGTATTAACACCATTATTACTCGAAATCTGTTTGCGTCCATCAGCCAAATGTGTCATTCCTGTTGGATAGCATTTCATGCCAATGTGAAATTGTTTTAATTTACTAAATAATGATACTTTCTAAA
>JBAPLH010000358.1:0-159352 GCA_037897445.1 Ceriops zippeliana | reverse complement strand
TTCTTATTGAAATTAATTGGTTGAATTCTAAAATAAAGTACCTATCATTTCTAGTTAGCTAGGCTCCTCTTTTGATTCCAAACGCACTTTTTGATACGATGATAATGAAATTGACATATGTTGCTAAACAATGAAGTATATTAATTAAATCAAACAAGTATTAACACCATTATTACTCGAAATCTGTTTGTGTCCATCAGCCATATGTGTCATTCCTGTTGGATAGCATTTCATGCCAATGTGAAATTGTTTAATTACTAAATAATGAGACTTTCTAAAGAACATAAGCTAATTAGGCTTCCCTTCTTGTTACAAGAACTATTTTTCATGCATTAACCATGAAATTATCTATTGACCCCTTCTTAACGTCTATATTCATTATGAAAACAATTTCCACGAATTGTCTACAACATGAATTCATTCAATTGCCACAAACAATAGACTTCCTCATCTTAAATTGCATTTCTTATTGATATTAATTGGTTGAATTCTAAAATAAAGAGTACCTCCCATCATTTGTGGTTAGCAAGTCGAATCTTTTGATTCCAAACCACTTTTTGATAAAGTGATAATGAAATTAACATATGTTGCTAAACAATGAAGTATATTAATTAAATCAAACAAGTATTAACACCATTATTACTCGAAATCTGTTTGCGTCCATCAGCCAAATGTGTCATTCCTGTTGGATAGCATTTCATGCCAATGTGAAATTGTTTAATTACTAAATAATGAGACTTTCTAAACAACTTAAGCTAATTAGGCTCCCCTTCTTGTTACAAGAACTATTTTTCATGCATTAACCATTAAATTATCTATTGACCCCTTCTTAACGTCTATATTCATTATGAAAACAATTTCCATGAATCGTCTATAACATGAATTCATTCAATTGCAACAAACAATAGACTTCCTGATCTTAAATTGCATTTCTTATTGATATTAATTGGTTGAATTCTAAAATAAAGAGTACCTCCCATCATTTCTAGTTAGCAAGGCTCCTTTTTTTATTCCAAACACACTTTTTGATACGGTGATAATGAAATTGACATATGTTGCTAAAAAACGAAGTATATTAATTAAATCAAACAAGTATTAAAACCATTATTACTCCAAATCTGTTTACATCCATCAGCCAAAGGAGTCATTCATCTGGGATTGTATTTCGTGCTAATGTGAACTTGATTAATTCCTAAATAATGAGAGTTTCTACTCACCTTAAGCTAATTACACACCCCTTCTTGTTACAAGAACTATTTTTCATGCATTGACCATGAAATTATATGCTGACTCACTCTTAACGACTATATTCATTATGAAAACAATTTCCATGAATCGTCTATAACATGAATTCATTCACTTGCAACAAACAATAGAGTTCTTGATCTGAAATTGCATTTCTTATTGATATTAATTGGTTGAATTCTAAAATAAAGAGTACCTCGCATCATTTGTGGTTACCAAGTCGAATCTTTTGATTCCAAACCACTTTTTGATAAAGTGATAATGAAATTGACATATGTTGCTAAACAATGAAGTATATTAATTAAATCAAACAAGTATTAACACCATTATTACTCCAAATCTATTTGCATCCATCAGCCAAATGTGTCATTCCTCTTGGATAGCATTTCATGCCAATGTGAAATTGTTTAATTACAAAATAATGTGACTTTCTAAACACCTTAAGCTAATTAGGCTCCTCTTCTCGTTAGAAGAACTATTTTTCATGCATTAACCATTAAATTATCTGTTGACTCCTCCTTAATATCTATATTCATTATGAAAACAATTTCCATGAATCGCCTCTCACAAGAATTCATTCATTTGCAACAAACAATAGAGTTCTTGATCTCGAATTGTATTTCCTATTGTTATTAATTGGTTGAATTCCGAAATAAAGAGAACCTCCCATCATTTCTGATTAGCAAGGCTCCTCTTTTGATTCCAAACACACTTTTTTGATACTGTGATAATGAAATTGACATATGATGCTAAACAACGAAGTATATTAATTAAATCAAACAAGTATTAACACCATTATTACTCCAAATCTGTTTACATCCATCAGCCAAATGAGTCATTCATCTGGGTTTGCCTTTCGTGCTAATGTGAACTTGATTAATTCCTAAATCATGAGAGATTCGTCTCACCTCAAGCTACTTACGCTATTCTTCTTGTTACAAGAACTATCTTTCATGGATTGACCATGAAATTATATGTCGACTCTTTCCTAACGACTATATTCATTATGAAAACAATTTCCATGAATCGCCTATAACATGAATTCATTCACTTGCAACAAACAATAGAGTTCTTGATCTTAAATTGCATTTCCTATTGATATTAATGGGTTGAATTCTAAAATAAAGAGTACCTCCCATCATTTGTGGTTAGCAAGTCGAATCTTTTGATTCCAAACCACTTTTTGATAAAGTGATAATGAAATTGACATATGTTGCTAACCAATGAAGTATATTAATTAAATAAAACAAGTATTAACACCATTATTACTCCAAATCTGTTTGCGTCCATCAGCCAAATGTGTCATTCCTCTTGGATAGCATTTCATGCCAATGTGAAATTGCTTAATTACAAAATAATGTGACTTTCTAAACACCTTAAGCTAATTGAGCTCCTCTTCTTGTAACAAGAACTTTTTTCACGCATTAACCATTAAATTATCTGTTGACCCCTTCTTAACATCTATATTCATTATCAAAACAATTTCCATGAATTGTCTATAACATGAATTCATTCAATTGCAACAAACAATAGAGTTCTTGATCTCGAATTGCATTTCTTATTGTTATTAATTGCTTAAATGCTAGCATAAAGTGTACCTCCCATTATTTCTGGTCAGCAAGGCTCCTCTTTTGATTCCGAACGCACTTTTTGATACGGTGATAATGAAATTGACATATGTTGCTAAACAATGAAGTATATTAATTAACTAAAACAAGTATTAACACCATTATTACTCCAAATCTATTTGTGTCCATTAGCCAAATGTGTCATTCCTCTTGGATAGCATTTCATGCCAATGTGAAATTGTTTAATTGCAAAATAATGTGACTTTCTAAACAACTTAAGCTAATTAGGCTCCTCTTCTTGTTACAAGAACTATTTTTCACGCATTAACCATTAAATTATCTGTTGACCCCTTCTTAACGTCTATATTCATGATGCAAACAATTTCCATGAATCTTCTATAACATGAATTCAGTCAATTGCAACAAACAATAGAGTTCTTGATCTCGAATTGCATTTCCTATTGATATTAATTGGTTCAATTCTAACATAAAGTGTACCTCCCATTATTTCTGGTCAGCAAGGCTCCTCTTTTGATTTCAAATGCACTTTTTGATATGATAATGAAATTGACATATGTTGCTAAAGAATGAAGTATATTAATTAAATCAAACAAGTATTAACACCATTATTACTCCAAATCTGTTTGCGTCCTTCAGCCAAATGTGTCATTCCTCTTGGATAGCATTTCATGCCAATGTGAAATTGATTAATTACTAAATAATGAGACTTTCTAAACACCTTAAGCTAATTAGGCTCCTCTTCTTGTTACAAGAACTATTTTTCATGCATTAACCATTAGATTATCTACAGACCCCTTCATAACGTCTATAATCATTATGAAAACAATTTCCACGAATCGTCTATAACATGAATTCATTCAATTGCAACAAACAATAGAGTTCCTGATCTGAAATTGCATTTCTTATTGATATTAATTGGTTGAATTCTAAAATAAAGAGTACCTCCCATCATTTCTAGTTAGCAAGGCTCCTCTTTTTATTCCAAACGCACTTTTTGATACGGTGGTAATGAAATTGACATATGATGCTAAACAACGAAGTATATTAATTAAATCAAACAAGTATTAACACCATTATTACTCCAAATCTGTTTACATCCATCAGCCAAAGGATTCATTCATCTGGGATTGTATTTCGTGCTAATGTGAACTTGATTAATTCCTAAATAATGAGAGTTTCTACTCACATTAAGCTAATTACACACCCCTTCTTGTTACAAGAACTATTTTTCATGCATTGATGATGAAATTATTTGTTGACTCTTTCTTAACAACTATATTCATTATGAAAACAATTTCCATGAGTCGTCTATAACATGAATTCATTCACTTGCAACAAACAATAGAGTTCTTGATCTTAAATTGCATTTCTTATGGATATTAATTGGTTGAATTCTAAAATAAAGAGTACCTCGCATCATTTGTGGTTACCAAGTTGAATCTTTTGATTCCCAACCACTTTTTGATAAAGTGATAATGAAATTGACATATGTTGCTAAACAATGAAGTATATTAATTAAATCAAACAAGTATTAACACCATTATTACTCCAAATCTGTTTGCATGCATCAGCCAAATGTGTCATTCCACTTGGATAGCATTTCATGCCAATGTGAAATTGTTTAATAAAAAAAATAATGTGACTTTCTAAACACCTTAAAGCTAATTAGGCTCCTCTTCTTGTTAGAAGAACTATTTTTCACGCATTAACCATTAAATTATCTGTTGACCCCTTTCTTAACGTCTATATTCATTATGAAAACAATTTCCATGAATCTTCTATAACATGAATTCATTCAATTGCAACAAACAATAGAGTTCTTGATCTCGAATTGCATTTCCTATTGATATTAATTGGATGAATTCTAACATAAAGTGTACCTCCCAATATTTCTGGTCAGTAAGGCTCCTCTTTTGATTCCGAACGCACTTGTTGATACGGTTATAATGAAATTGACATATGTTGCTAAACAACGAAGTATATTAATTAAATCAAACAAGTATTAACACCATTATTTGTCCAAATCTGTTTACATCCATCAGCCAAAGGAGTCATTCATCTGGGTTTGCATTTCGTGCTAATGTGAACTAGATTAATTCCTAAATAATGAGAGTTTCTACTCACCTTAAGCTAATTACACACCCCTTCTTGTTACAAGAACTATTTTTCATGCATTGACCATGAAATTATATGTTGACTCTTTCTTAACGACTATATTCATTATGAAAACAATTTCCATGAATCGTCTATAACATGAATTCATTCACTTGCAACAAACAATAGAGTTCTTGATCATAAATTGCATTTCTTATTGATATTAATTGGTTGAATTGTAAAATAAAGAGTACCTCGCATCATTTGTGGTTACCAAGTCGAATCTTTTGATTCCAAACCACTTTTTGATAAAGAGATAATGAAATTGACATATGTTGCTAAACAATGAAGTATATTAATTAAATCAAACAAGTATTAACACCATTATTACTCCAAATCTGTTTGCGTCCATGAGCCAAATGTGTCATTCCTCTTGGATAGCATTTCATGCCAATGTGAAATTGTTTAATTACAAAATAATGTGACTTTCTAAACACCTTAACCTAATTAGGCTCTTCTTCTTGTTAGAAGAACTATTTTTCAGGCATTAACCATTAAATAATCTGTTGACCCCTTCATAACGTCTATATTCATTATGAAAACAATTTTCATGAATCTTCTATAACATGAATTCATTCAATTGCAACAAACAATAGAGTTCTTGATCTCGAATTGCATTTCCTATTGATATTAATTGGTTGAATTCTAACATAAAGTGTACCTCCCATTATTTCTGGTCAGCAGGGCCCTTCTTTCGATTCCAAATGCACTTTTTGATACGGTGATAATGAAATTGACATATGTTGCTAAACAATGAAGTATATTAATTAAATCAAACAGGTATTAACACCATTATTACTCCAAATCTGTTTGCATCCATCAGCCAAATGTGTCATTCCTCTTGGATAGCATTTCATGCCAATGTGAAATTGTTTAATTACTAAATAATGAGACTTTCTAATCACCTCAAGCTAATTAGGCTCCTCTTCTTGTTACAAGAACTATTTTTTTTTGCACTAACTAACCATTAAATTATCTGTTGACTCCTCCTTAATATCTATATTCATTATGAAAATAATTTCTGTGAATCGCCTCTAACAAGAATTCATTCAATTGCAACAAACAATAGAGTTCTTGATCTCGAATTGCATTTCCTATTGATATTAATTGGTTGAATTTCGAAATAAAGAATACCTCCCATCATTTCTGGTTAGCAAGGCTCCTCTTTTGATTCCAAACACACTTTTTTGATACTGTGATAATGAAATTGACATATGATGCTAAACAACAAAGTATATTAATTAAATCAAACAAGTATTAATACCATTATTACTCCAAATCTGTTTACATCCATCAGCCAAATGAGTCATTCATCTGGGTTTGCCTTTCGTGCTAATGTGAACTTGATGAACTCCTAAATCATGAGAGTTTCGACTCACCTCAAGCTAATTATGCTCCTCTTCTTGTTACAAAAACTATTTTTCATGCATTAACCATTAAATTATCTATTAACCCCTTCTTAACGTCTATATTCATTATGAAAACAATTTCCACGAATCTCCTATAACTTGAATTCATTCAATTGCAACAAACAATAGAATTCCTGATTATAAATTGCATTTCTTATTGATATTAATTGCTTGAATTCTAAAAAAAAGAGTACCTCCCATCATTTCTAGTTAGCAAGGCTCCTCTTTTGATTCCAAACGCACTTTTTGATACGGTGATAATGAAATTGACATATGATTCTAAACAACGAAGTATATTATTTAAATCAAACAAGTATTAACACCATTATTACTCCAAATTTGTTTACATCCATCAGCCAAAGGAGTCATTCATCTGGGTTTGTATTTCGTGCTAATGTGAACTAGATTAATTCCTAAATAATGAGAGTTTCTACTCACCTTAAGCTAATTACACACTGCTTCTTGTTACAAGAACTATTTTTCATGCATTGACCATGAAATTATATGTTGACTCTTTCTTAATGACTATATTCATTATGAAAACAATTTCCATGAATCGTCTATAACATGAATTCATTCACTTGCAACAAACAATAGAGTTGTTGATCATAAATTGCATTTCTTATTGATATTAATTGGTTGAATTCTAAAATAAAGAGTACCTCACATCATATGTGGTTACCAAGTCGAATCTTTTGATTCCAAACCACTTTTTGATAAATAGATAATGAAATTGACATATGTTACTAAACAATGAAGTATATTAATTAAATCAAACAAGTATTAACACCATTATTACTCCAAATCTGTTTCCATCCATCAGCCAAATGTGTCATTCCTCTTGGATAGCATTTCATGCCAATGTGAAATTGTTTAATTACAAAATAATGTGACATTCTAAACACCTTAAGCTAATTAGGCTACTCTTCTTGTTAGAAGAACTATTTTTCATGCATTAACCATTAAATTATCTGTTGACCCCTTCTTAACGTCTATATTCATTATGAAAACAATTTCCATGAATTTTCTATAACATGAATTCATTCAATTGCAACAAACAATAGGGTTCTTGATCTCGAATTGCATTTCCTATTGATATTAATTGGATGAATTCTAACATAAAGTGTACCTCCAATTATTTCTGGTCAGCAAGGTCCTCTTTTGATTCCGAACGCACTTGTTGATACGGTGATAATGAAATTGACATATTTTGCTAATCAACGAAGTATATTAATTAAATCAAACAAGTATTAACACCATTATTACTCCAAATCTATTTACATCCATTAGCCAAATGTGTCATTCATCTGGGTTTGCATTTCGTGCTAATGTGAACTTGATTAATTCCTAAATAGTGAGAGTTTCTACTCACCTTAAGCTAATTATGCTCCTCTTCTTGTTAAAAGAAATATTTTTAATGGTTTGACCATGAAATTATATGTTGACTCTTTCTTAACGACTATATTCATTATAAAAACAATTTCCATGAATCGTCTATAACATGAATTCATTCAATTACAACAAACAATAGAGTTCTTGATCTTAAATTGCATTTCTTATTGATATTAATTGGTTGAATTCTAAAATAAAGAGTACCTCGCATCATTTGTGGTTAGCAAGTCGAATCTTTTGATTCCAAACCACTTTTTGATAAAGAGATAATGAAATTGACATATGTTGCTAAACAATGAAGTATATTAATTAAATCAAACAAGTATTAACACCATTATTACTCCAAATCTGTTTGCATCCATCAGCCAAATGTGTCATTCCTCTTGGATAGCATTTCATGCCAATGTGAAATTGATTAATTACAAAATAATGTAACTTTCTAAACACCTTAAGCTAATTAGGCTCCTCTTCTTGTTAGAAGAACTATTTTTCACGCATTAACCATTAAATTATCTGTTGACCCCTTCTTAACGTCTATATTCATTATGAAAACAATTTCCATGAATCGTCTATAACATGAATTCATTCAATTGCAACAAACAATAGAGTTCTTGATCTCGAATTGCATTTCCTATTGATATTAATTGGATTAATTCTAACATAAAGTGTACCTCCAATTATTTCTGGTCAGCAAGGTTCTCTTTTGATTCCGAACGCACTTGTTGATACGGTGATAATGAAATTGACATATGTTGCTAAACAATGAAGTATAAGAATTAAATCAAACAAGTATTAACACCATTATTACTCGAAATCTATTTGCGTCCATCAGCCAAATGTGTCATTCCTGTTGGATAGCATTTCATGCCAATGTGAAATTGTTTAATTACTAAATAATGAGACTTTCTAAACAACTTAGGCTAATTAGGCTCCCCTTCTTGTTACAAGAACTATTTTTCATGCATTAACCATGAAATTATCTATTGACGCCATCTTAACGTCTATATTCATTATGAAAACAATTTTCATGAATTGTCTATAACATGAATTCATTCAATTGCAACAAACAATAGACTTCCTGATCTTAAATTGCATTTCTTATTGATATTAATTGGTTGAATTTTAAAATAGAGAGTACCTGCCATCATTTCTAGTTAGCAAGGCTTCTCTTTTGATTCCAAACGCACTTTTTGATACGGTGATAATGAAATTGACATATGTTGCTAAACAACGAAGTATATTAATTAAATCAAACAAGTATTAACACCATTATTACTCCAAATCTGTTTACATCCATTAGCCGAACGAGTCATTCATCTGGGTTTGCATTTCGTGCTAATGTGAACTTGATTAATTCCTAAATAATGAGAGTTTCTACTCACCTTAAGCTAATTACACACCTCTTCTTGTTACAAGAACTATTTTTCATGCATTGACCATGAAATTATATGTTGACTATTTCTTAACGACTATATTCATTATGAAAACAATTTCCATGAATCTTCCTATAACATGAATTCATTCAATTGCAACAAACAATAGAGTTCCTGATTTTTAAATTGCATTTCTTATTGATATTAATTGGTTGAATTCTAAAATAAAGAGTACCTCCCATCATTTCTGGTTAGCAAGGCTCCTCTTTTGATTCCAAACGCACTTTTTGATAAAGTGATAATGAAATTGACATATGTTGCTAAACAATGAAGTATATTAATTAAATCAAACAAGTATTAACACCATTATTACTCGAAATTTGTTTGCGTCCATCAGCCAAATGTTCATTCCTGTTGGATAGCATTTCATGCCAATGTGAAATTGTTTAATTACTAAATAATGAGACTTTCTAAACAACTTAAGCTAACTAGGCTACCCTTCTTGTTACAAGAACTATTTTTCATGCATTGACCATGAAATTATATGTTGACCCCTTCTTAACGACTATATTCATTATGAAAAGAATTTTCCATGAATTGTCTATAACATGAATTCATTCAATTGCAACAAACAATAGAGTTCTTGATGTGAAATTGCATTTCTTATTGATATTAATTGATTGTATTCTAAAATAAAGAGTACCTCCCATCATTTTTGGTTAGCAAGTCGAATCTTTTGATTCCAAACCACTTTTTGATAAAGGTGATAATGAAATTGACATATGTTGCTAAACAATGAAGTATATTAATTAAATCAAACAAGTATTAACACCATTATTACTCCAAATCTGTTTGCGTCCATCAGCCAAATGTGTCATTCCTCTTGGATAGCATTTCATGCCAATGTGAAATTGTTTAATTACAAAATAATGATACTTTCTAAACACCTTAAGCTAATTAGGCTCCTCTTCTTGTTACAAGAACTATTATTTTTCATGCATTAACCATTAAATTATCTGTTGACCCCTTCTTAACGTCTATATTCATTCATTATGAAAACAATTTCCATGAATCTTCTATAACATGAATTCATTCAATTGCAACAAACAATAGAGTTCCTGATCTCAAATTGCATTTCTTATTGATATTAATTTGTTGAATTCTAAAATCAAGTGTACCTCCCATTATTTTGTGGTTAGCAAGGCTCCTCTCTTTTGATTCCAAACCACTTTTTGATAAAGTGATAATGAAATTGAGCATATGTTGCTAAACAACGAAGTATATTAATTAAATCAACAAGTATTAACACCATTATTACTCCAAATCTGTTTACATCCATTAGCCAAACGAGTCATTCATCTTTGTTTGCATTTCGTGCCAATGTGAAATTGATTAATTCCTAAATAATGAGACATTTCTACTCACCTTAAGCTAATTACGCTCCTCTTCTTGTTACAAGAACTATTTTTCATGCATTGACCATGAAATTATATGTTGACTCTTTCTTAACGACTATATTCATTATGAAAACAATTTCCATGTATCGTCTATAACATGAATTCATTCAATTGCAACAAACAATAGAGTTCTTCATCTTAAATTGCATTTCTTATTGATATTAATTTGTTGAATTCTAAAATAAAGAGTACCTCCCATCATTTCTAGTTAGCAAGGCTCCTTTTTTGATTCCAAACGCACTTTTTGATACGGTGATAATGAAATTGACATATATTGCTAATCAATGAAGTATATTAATTAAATCAAACAAGTATTAAGACCATTATTACTCAAAATCTGTTTGCATCCATTAGCCAAATGAGTCATTCCTCTGGGTTTTGCATTTCGTGCTAATGTGGAACTTGTTTAATTCCAAAATAGTGAGAGTTTCTACTCACCTTAAGCTAATTAGGCTCCCCTTCTTGTTACAAGAACTATTTTTCATGCATTAACCATTAAATTATCTATTGACCCCTTCTAAACGTCTATATTCATTATGAAAACAATTTCCATGAATTGTCTATAACATGAATTCATTCAATTGCAACAAACAATAGACTTCCTGATCTTAAATTGCATTTCTTATAGGTATTAATTGGTTGAATTCTAAAATAAAGAGTACCTCCCATCATTTCTAGTTAGCAAGGCTCCTCTTTTGATTCCAAACGCACTTTTTGATACGGTGATAATGAAATTGACATAAGATGGTAAACAATGAAGTATATTAATTAAATCAAACAAGTATTAACACCATTATTACTCCAAATCTGTTTACATCCATCAGCCAAAGGAGTCATTCATCTGGGTTTGCATTTCGTGCTAATGTGAACTTGATTAATTCCTAAATAATGAGAGTTTCTACTCACCTTTAGCTAATTACACACCCCTTCTTGTTACAAGAACTATTTTTTATGCATTGACCATGAAATTATATGTTGACTCTTTCTTAACGACTATATTCATTATGAAAACAATTTGCATGAATCGACTATAACATGAATTCATTCAATTGCAACAAACAATAGTGTTCTTAGTCTTAAATTGCATTTGTTATTGATATTAATTGGTTGAATTCTAAAATAAAGAGTACCTCCAATCATTTGTGGTTAGCAAGTCGACTCTTTTGATTCCAAACCACTTTTTGATAAATTGATAATGAAATTGACATATGTTGCTAAACAATGAAGAATATTAATTAAATAAAACAAGTATTAACACCATTATTACTCGAAATCTATTTGCGACCATCAGCCAAATGTGTCATTCCTGTTGGATAGCATTTCATGCCAATGTGAAATTGTTTAATTACTAAATAATGAGACTTTCTAAACACCTTAAGCTAATTAGGCTCCTCTTCTTGTTACAAGAACTATTTTTCACGCATGAACCATTAAATTACCTGTTGACTCCTTTTTAATGTCTTCATTCATTATGAAAACAATTTCCATGAATCTTCTATAACATGAATTCATTCAATTGCAACAAACAATAGAGTTCTTGATCTCGAATTGCATTTCCTATTGATATTAATTGGTTGAAATCTAACATAAAGTGTACCTCCCATAGTTAGCAGGGCTCCTCTTTTGAATCCAAACGCACTTTTTGATACGGTGATAATGAAATTGACATATGTTGCTAAACAATGAAGTATATTAATTAAATCAAACAAGTATTAACACCATTATTACTCCAAATCTGTTTGCATCCATCAACCAAATGTGTCATTCCTCTTGGATAGCATTTCATGCCAAAGTGAAATTGTTTGATCACAAAATAATGTGACTTTCTAAACACCTTAAGCTAATTAGGCTCCTCTTCTTGTTACAAGAACTATTTTTCACGCATTAACCATTAAATAATATGTTGACCCCTTCTTAACGTCTATATTCATTATGAAAACAATTTCCATGAATCTTCTATAACATGAATTCATTCAATTGCAACAAACAATAGAGTTCTTGATCTCGAATTGCATTTCCTATTGATATTAATTGGTTGAATTCTAACATAAAGTGTACCTCCAATTATTTCTGGTCAGCAGGGCGCCTCTTTTGAATCCAAACACACTTTTTGATATGGTGATAATGAAATTGACATATGTTGCTAAATAATGAAGTATATTAATTAAATCAAACAAGTATTAACACCATTATTACTCCAAATCTGTTTGCGTCCATCAGCCAAATGTGTCATTCCTCTTGGATAGCATTTCATGCCAATGTGAAATTGTTTAGTTACAAAATAATGTGACTTTCTAAACACCTTAAGCTAATTAGGCTCCCGTTCTTGTTACAAGAACTATTTTTTACGCATTGACCATGAAATTATATGTTGACTCTTTCTTAATGACTATATTCATTATGAAAACAATTTGCATGAATCGACTATAACATGAATTCATTCAATTGCAACAAACAATAGGGTTCTTAGTCTTAAATTGCATTTTTTATTGATATTAATTGGTTGAATTCTAAAATAAAGAGTACCTCCCATCATTTGTGGTTAGCAAGTCGAATCTTTTGATTCCAAACCACTTTTTGATAAATTGATAATGAAATTGACATATGTTGCTAAACAATGAAGTATATTAATTAAATCAAATAAGTATTAACACCATTATTACTCGAAATCTATTTGTGTCCATCAGCCAAATGTGTCATTCCTATTGGATAGCATTTCATGCCAATGTGAAATTGTTTAATTACTAAATAATGAGACTTTCTAAACACCTTAAGCTAATTAGGCTTCTCTTCTTGTTACAAGAACTATTTTTCACGCATGAACCATTAAATTATCTGTTGACTCGTTTTTAATGTCTATATTCATTATGAAAACAATTTCCATGAATCTTCTATAACATGAATTCATTCAATTGCAACAAACAATAGAGCTCTTGATCTCGAATTGCATTTCCTATTGATATTAATTGGTTGAAATCTAACATAAAGTGTACCTCCCATTATTTCTGGTCAGCAGGGCTCCTCTTTTGAATCCAATTGCACTTTTTGATACGGTGATAATGAAATTGACATATGTTGCTAAACAATTAAGTATATTAATTAAATCAAACAAGTATTAACACCATTATTACTCCAAATCTGTTTGCGTCCATCAACCAAATGTGTCATTCCACTTGGATAGCATTTCATGCCAAAGTGAGATTGTTTGATTACAAAATAATGTGACTTTCTAAACACCGTAAGCTAATTAGGCTCCTCTTCTTGTTACAAGAACTATTTTTCACGCATTAACCATTAAATAATCTATTGACCCCTTCTTAATGTCTATATTCATTATGAAAACAATTTCCATGAATCTTCTATAACATGAATTCATTCAATTGCAACAAATAATAGAGTTCTGGATCTCGAATTGCATTTCCTATTGATATTAATTGGTTGAATTCTAACACAAAGTGTACCACCCATTATTTCTGGTCAGCAGGGCCCCTCTTTTGATTCCAAACGCACTTTTTGATACGGTGATAATGAAATTGACATATGTTGCTAAACAATGAAGTATATTAATTAAATCAAACAACTATTAATACCATTATTAGTCCAAATCTGTTTGCTTCCATCAGCCAAAT
Organism: Ceriops zippeliana; assembly: GCA_037897445.1. Taxonomy (NCBI): domain Eukaryota; kingdom Viridiplantae; phylum Streptophyta; class Magnoliopsida; order Malpighiales; family Rhizophoraceae; genus Ceriops; species Ceriops zippeliana. The sequence continues at coordinate 145,104 of JBAPLH010000358.1, read as the reverse complement.
GTGTCATTCCTCTTGGATAGCATTTCATGCCAATGTGAAATTGTTTAATTACTAAATAATGAGACTCTAATCACCTCAAGCTAATTAGGCTCCTCTTCTTGTTATAAGAACTATTTTTCATGCATTAACCATTAAATTATCTGTTGACTCCCCCTTAATATCTATATTCATTATGAAAACAATTTCTTTGAATCGCCTCTAACAAGAATTCATTCAATTGCAACAAACAGTAGAGTTCTTGATCTCGAATTGCATTTCCTATTGAAATTAATTGGTTGAATTCTAACATCAAGTGTACCTCCCATTATTTCTAGTCAGCAGGGCCCCTCTTTTGATTCCAAACAATTTTTGATACGGTGATAATGAAATTGACATATGTTGCTAAACAATGAAGTATATTAATTAAATCAAACAAGTATTAACACCATTTTTACTCCAAATCTGTTTACATCTATCAGCCAAAGGAGTCATTCATCTGGGTTTGTATTTCGTGCTAATGTGAAATTGATTAATTCCTAAATAATGAGTGTTTCCACTCACCTTAAGCTAATTACACACCCCTTCTTGTTACAAGAACTTTTTTTCATGCATTGACCATGAAATTATATGTTGACTCTTTCTTAACGACTATATTCATTATGAAAACAATTTCCATGAATCGTCTATACCATCAATTCATTCAATGGCATCAAACAATAGAGTTCTTGATCTTAAATTGCATTTCTTATATATATTAATTGGTTGAATTCTAAAATAAACAGTACCTCCCATCATTTCTAGTTAGCAAGGCTCCTCTTTAGATTCCAAACGCACTTTTTGATACGGTGATAATGAAATTGACATATGATGGTAAACAACGAAGTATATTAATTAAATCAAACAAGTATTAACACCATTATTACTCCAAATCTGTTTTAATCCATCAGCCAAACGAGTCATTCATCTGGGTTTGCATTTCATGCTAATGTGAACTTTATTAAATCCTAAATAATGAGACTCTCTACTCACCTTAAGCTAATTACACACCCCTTCTTGTTACAAGAACTATTTTTCATGCATTGACATGAAATTATATGTTGACTCTTTCTTAACGACTATATTCATTATGAAAACAATTTCCATGAATCGTCTATAACATGAATTCATTCAATTGCAACAAATAATAGAGTTCTTGATCTTAAATTGCATTTCTTATTGATATTAATTGGTTGAATTCTAAAATAAAGAGTACCTCCCATAATTTGTGGTTAGCAGGTCAAATCTATTGATTCCAAACCACTTTTTCATAAAGTGATAATGAAATTGACATATGTTGCTAAACAATGAAGTATATTAATTAAATCAAACAAGTATTAACACCTTTATTATTCCAAATTTGTTTGCGTCCATCAGCCAAATGTGTCATTCCTCTTGGATAGCATTTCATGCCAATGTGAAATTGTTTAATTACAAAATAATGTGACTTTCTAAACACCTTAAGCTAATTAAGCTCCTCTTCTTGTTGCAAGAACTATTTTTGACGCATTAACCATCAAATTATCTGTTGACCCCTTCTTAACATCTATATTCATTATGAAAACAATTTCCATGAATCTTCTATAACATGAATTCATTCAATTGCAACAAACAATAGAGTTCTTGATCTCGAATTGCATTTCCTATTGATATTAATTGGTTGAATTCTGAAATAAAGAGTACCTCCCATCATTTCTGGTTAGCAAGGCTCCTCTTCTGATTCCAAACACACTTTTTTGATACTGTGATAATGAAATTGACATATGATGCTAAACAACAAAGAATATTAATTAAATCAAACAAGTATTAACACCATTATTACTCCAAATATGTTTTCATCCATCAGCCAAAGGAGTCATTCATCTGGGTTTGCATTTCGTGCTAATGTGAACTTGATTAATTCCTAAATAATGAGACTTTCTACTCACCTTAAGCTAATTACACACCCCTTCTTGTTACAAGAAATATTTTTCATGCATTGACCATGAAATTATATGTTGACTCTTTCTTAACAACTATATTCATTATGAAAACAATTTCCATGAATCGTTTATAACATGAATTCATTCAATTGCAACAAACAATAGAGTTCTTAATCTTAAATTGCATTTCTTATTGATATTAATTGGTTGAATTCTAAAATAAAGAGTACCTCCCACCATTTGTGGTTAGCAAGTTGATGCTTTGGATTCCAAACACACTTTTTGATAAAGCGATAATTAAATTGACATATGTTCCTAAACAATGAAATATATTAATTAAATCAAACAAGTATTAACACCATTACTACTCCAAATCTGTTTGCATCCATTTGACAAATGTGTCATTCATCTAGGATTGAATTTCTTGCTAATGTGAACTTGTTTAGTTCCTAAATAATCAGACTTTCTAATCACCTCAAGCTAATTAGGCTGCTCTTCTTGTTTGAAAAACTATTTTTCATACATTAACCATTAAATTATCTATTGAGCCCTTCTTAACGTCTATCTTCATTATGAAAACAATTTCCATGAATCGTCTATAACATGAATTCATTCAATTGCAACAAACAATAGAGTTCCTGATCTTAAATTACATTTCATCTTGATATTAATTGGTTGAATTCTAAAATAAAGAGTACCTCCCATCATTTCTAGTTAGCAAGGCTCCTATTTTGATTCAAAACGCACTTTTTGATACGGTGATAATGAAATTGACATATGACGCTAAACAACGAAGTATATTAATTAAATCAAACAAGTATTAACACCATTATTACTCCAAATCTGTTTACATCCATCAGCTAAAGGAGTCATTCATCTGGGTTTGCATTTCGTGCTAATGTGAACTTGATTAATTCCTAAATAATGAGAGTTTCTACTCACCTTAAGCTAATTACACACCGCTTCTTGTTACAAGAACTATTTTTTATGCATTGACCATGAAATTATATGTTGACTCTTTCTTAACGACTATATTCATTATGAAAACAATTTGCATGAATCGACTATAACATGAATTCATTCAATTGCAACAAACAATAGTGTTCTTAATCTTAAATTGCATTTCTTATTGATATTAATTGGTTGAATTCTAAAATCAAGAGTACCTCCCATCATTTGTGGTTAGCAAGTCGATGCTTTTGATTCCAAACGCACTTTTTGATAAAGCGATAATTAAATTGACATATGTTGCTAAACAATGAAGTATATTAATTAAATCAAACAAGTATTAACACCATTTCTACTCCAAATCTGTTTGCATCCATCCACTAAATGTGTCATTCATCTTGGATTGAATTTCTTGCCAATGTGAACTTGATTAGTTCCTAAATAATGAGACTTTCTAATCACCTCAAGCTAATTAGGCTCCTCTTCTTGTTACAAGAACTATTTTTCATGCGTTAACCATTAAATTATCTGTTGACTCCTTTTTAATGTCTATATTCATTATGAAAACAATTTGCATGAATCTTCTATAACATGAATTCATTCAATTGCAACAAACAATAGAGTTCTTGATCTCGAATTGCATTTCCTATTGATATTAATTGGTTGAATTTCTTGCCAATGTGAACTTGTTTAGTTCCTAAATAATCAGACTTTCTAATCACCTCAAGCTAATTAGGCTGCTCTTCTTGTTTGAAGAACTATTTTTCATACATTAACCATTAAATTATCTATTGAGCCCTTCTTAACGTCTATCTTCATTATGAAAACAATTTCCATGAATCGTCTATAACATGAATTCATTCAATTGCAACAAACAATAAAGTTCCTGATCTTAAATTACATTTCATCTTGATATTAATTGGTTGAATTCTAAAATAAAGTGTACCTCCCATTATTTCTGGTTAGCAAGGCTCCTCTTTTGATTCCAAACACACTTTTTTGATACTGTGATAATGAAATTGACATATGATGCTAAACAACGAAGTATATTAATTAAATCAAACAAGTATTAACACCATTATTACTCCAAATATGTTTTCATCCATCAGCCAAAGGAGTCATTCATCTGGGTTTGCATTTCGTGCTAATGTGAACTTGATTAATTCTTAAATAATGAGACTTTCTACTCACCTTAAGCTAATTATACACCCCTTCTTGTTACAAGAAATATTATTCATGCATTGACCATGAAATTATATGTTGACTCTTTCTTAACGACTATATTCATTATGAAAACAATTTCCATGAATCGACTATAACATGAATTCATTCAATTGCAACAAACAATAGTGTTCTTAATCTTAAATTGCATTTCTTATTGATATTAATTGGTTGAATTCTAAAATAAAGAGTACCTCCCATCATTTGTGGTTAGCAAGTCGAATCTTTTGATTCCAAACCACTTTTTGATAAAGTGATAATGAAATTGACATATGTTGCTAAACAACGAAGTATATTAATTAAATCAAACAAGTATGAACACCATTATTACTCCAAATGTGTTTACATCCATTAGCCAAATGAGTCATTCATCTGGGTTTGCAATTCGTGCTAATGTGAACTTGATTAATTCCTAAATAATGAGAGTTTCTACTCACCTTAAGCTAATTACGCTCCTCTTCTTGTTACAATAACTGTTTTTCATGGATTGACCATGAAATTATATGTTGACTCTTTCTTAATGACTATATTCATTATGAAAACAATTTACATGAATCATCTCTAAAATGAATTCTTTCAATTGCAACAAACAATAGAGTTCTGGATCTTAAATTGCATTTCTTATTGATATTAATTGGTTGAATTCTAAAATAAAGAGTACCTCCCATCATTTGTGGTTAGCAAGTCGAATCTTTTGATTCCAAACCACTTTTTGATAAAGTGATAATGAAATTGACATATGTTGCTAAACAACGAAGTATATTAATTAAATCAAACAAGTATGAACACCATTATTACTCCAAATGTGTTTACATCCATTAGCCAAATGAGTCATTCATCTGGGTTTGCATTTCGTGCTAATGTGAACTTGATTAATTCCTAAATAATGAGAGTTTCTACTCACCTGAAGCTAATTACGCTCCTCTTCTTGTTACAAGAACTATTTTTCATGGATTGACCATGAAATTATATGTTGACTCTTTCTTAATGACTATATTCATTATGAAAACAATTTACATGAATCATCTCTAACATGAATTCTTTCAATTGCAACAAACAATAGAGTTCTGGATCTTAAATTGCATTTCTTATTGATATTAATTGGTTGAATTCTAAAATAAAGAGTACCTCCCATCATTTGTGGTTAGCAAGTCGAATCTTTTGATTCCAAACCACTTTTTGATAAAGTGATAATGAAATTGACATATGTTGCTAAACAACGAAGTATATTAATTAAATAAAACAAGTATGGACACCATTATTACTCCAAATGTGTTTACATCCATTAGCCAAATGAGTCATTCATCTGGGTTTGCATTTCGTGCTAATGTGAACTTGATTAATTCCTAAATAATAAGAGTTTCTACTCATCTTAAGCTAATTACGCTCCTCTTCTTGTTACAAGAACTATTTTTCATGGATTGACCATGAAATTATATGTTGACTCTTTCTTAATGACTATATTCAGTATGAAAACAATTTACATGAATCATCTCTAACATGAATTCTTTCAATTGCAACAAACAATAGAGTTCTGGATCTTAAATTGAATTTCTTATTGATATTAATTGGTTGAATTCTAAAATAAAGAGTACCTCCCATCATTTGTGGTTAGCAAGTCGAATCTTTTGATTCCAAGCCAATTTTTGATAAAGTGATAATGAAATTGACATATGTTGCTAAACAATGAAGTATATTAATTAAATCAAACAAGTATTAAAACCATTATTACTCGAAATCTGTTTGTGTCCATCAGCCAAATGTGTCATTCTTGTTGGATAGCATTTCATGCCAATGTGAAATTATTTAATTACTAAATAATGAGACTTTCTAAACACCTTAAGCTAATTAGGCCAAGAACTATTTTTCGTGCATTAACCATTAAATCATCTATTCACCCCTTGTTAACGACCATATTTATTATGAAAACAATTTCCATGAATTGTCTATAACATGAATTCATTCAATTGCAACAAACAATAGAGTTCCTGATCTTAAATTGCATTTCTTATTGATATTAATTGGTTGAATTCTAAAATAAAGAGTATCTCCCATCATTTCTAGTTAGCAAGGCTCCTCTTTTGATTCCAAACGCACTTTTTGATACGGTGATAATGAAATTGACATATGATGCTACACAACGACATATATTAATTAAAGCAAACAAGTATTAACACCATTATTACTCCAAATCTGTTGACATCCATCAGCTAAAGAAGTCATTCATCTGGGTTTGCATTTCGTGCTAATGTGAACTTGGATAATTCCTAAATAATGAGAGTTTCTACTCACTTTAAGCTAATTACACACCCCTTCTTGTTACAAGAACTATTTTTCATGCACTGACCATGAAATTATATGTTGACTCTTTCTTAACGACTATATTCATTATGAAAACAATTTCCATGAATCGTCTATAACATGAATTCATTCCATTGCAACAAACAATAGAGTTCTTGATCTTAAATTCCATTTCTTATTGATATTAATTGGTTGAATTCTAAAATAAAGAGTACCTTCCATCATTTGGGGTTAGGAAGTGGATGCTTTTGATTCCAAACACACTTTTTGACAAAGCAATAATTAAATTGACATATGTTGCTAAACAATGAAGTATATTAATTAAATCAAACAAGTATTAACACCATTATTACTCCAAATCTGTTTGCATCCATCCGCCAAACGAGTCATTCGTCTTGGATAGCATTTCATGCCAATGTGAACTTGTTTAATTACTAAATAATGGGACTTTCTAATCACCTCAAGCTAATTAGGCTCCTCTTCTTGTTACAAGAACAATTTTTCATGCATTCACCATGAAATTATCTGTTGACTCTTTCTTAACGACTACATTCATTATGAAAACAATTTCCATGAATCGTCTATAACATGAATTCATTCAATTGCAACAAACAACAGTGTTCCTGATCTTAAATTGCATTTCTTATTGATATTAATTGGTTGAATTCTAAAATAAAGAGTACCTCCCATCATTTCTAGTTAGCAAGGCTCCTCTTTTGATTCCAAATGCACTTTTTGATACGGTGATAACGAAATTGACATATGATGGTAAACAACGAAGTATATTAATTAAATCAAACAAGTATTAACACCATTAGTACTCCAATTCTGTTTTCATCCATGAGCCAAAGGAGTCATTCATCTGGGTTTGCATTTCGTGCTAATGTGAACTTGATTAATTCCTAAATAATGAGAGTTTCTACTCACCTTAAGCTAATTACGCTCCTCTTCTTGTTACAAGAACTATTTTTCATGGTTTGACCATGAAATTATATGTTGAATCTTTCTTAACGACTATATTCATTATGAGAACAACGAAGTATATTAATTAAATGAAACAAGTATTAACGCCATTACTACTCCAAATCTGTTTGCATCCATCCGCCAAATGTGTAATTCATCTTTGATTGAATTTCATGCCAATGTGAACTTGTTTAGTTCCTAAATAATGAGACTTTCTAATCACCTCAAGCTAATTAGGCTCCTCTTCTTGTTACAAGAACTATTTTTCATGCATTAACCATTAAATTATCTGTTGACTCTTTTTTAATGTCTATATTCATTATGAAAACAATTTCCATGAATCTTCTATAACATGAATTCAGTCAATTGCAACAAACAATAGAGTTCTTGATCTCGAATTGCATTTCCTATTGATATTAATTGGTTGAATTCCGAAATAAAGAGTACCTCCCATCGTTTCTGGTTAGCAAGGCTCCTCTTTTGATTCCAAACACACTATTTTGATACTGTGATAATGAAATTGACATATGATGCTAAACAACGAAGTATATTAATTAAATCAAACAAGTATTAACACCATTATTACTCCAAATCTGTTTACATCCCTCAGCCAAATGAGTCATTCATCTGGGTTTGCATTTCGTGCTAATGTGATCTTGTTTAATTCCTATGTAATGAGAGTTTTGACTCAGCTCAAGCTAATTACGCTCCTCTTATTGTTACAAGAACTATTTTTCATGGATTGACCATGAAATTATATGTCGACTCTTTCTTAATGACTATATTCATTATGAAAACAATTTCCATGAATCGTCTATAACATGAATTCATTCAATTGCAACAAACAATAGAGTACTTGATCTTAAATTGCATTTCTTATTGATATTATTTGGTTGAATTCTAAAATAAAGAGTACCTCCCATCATTTGTGGTTAGCAAGTTGAATCTTTTGATTCCAAACAACTTTTTGTTAATGTGATATTGAAATTGATATATGTCGAAAAAAAAAGTATATTAATTAAATCAAACAAGTATTAACACCATTATTACTCCAAATCTGTTTGAGTCCATCAGCCAAATGTGTCATTCCTCTTGGATAGCATTTCATGCCAATGTGAAATTGTTTAATTGCAAAATAATGTGACTTTCTAAACACCTTAAGCTAATTAGGCTCCTCTTCTCATTACAAGAAATACTTTTCATGCATTAACCATTAAATTATCTATTGACCCCGTCTTAACGTCTATATTCATTATGAAAACAATTTCCATGAATCGTCTATAACATGAATTCATTCAATTGCAACAAACAATAGAGTTCCTGATCTTAAATATCATTTCATATTGATATTAATTGGTTGAATTCTAAAATAAAGAGTACCTCCCATCATTTGTGTTTAGCATGTCGATGCTTTTGATTCCAAACACACTTTTTGATAAAGCGATAATTAAATTGACATATGTTGCTAAACAATGAACTATATTAATTAAATCAAACAAGTATTAACGCCATTATTACTCCAAATCTGTTTGTGTCCATCAGCCAAATGAGTCATTCATCTTGGATAGCATTTCATGCCAATGTGAACTTGTTTAATTGCTATATAATGGGGCTTTCTAATCACCTCAAGCTAATTAGGCTCCTCTTCTTGTTACAAGAACAATTTTTCATGCATTCACCATGAAATTATCTGTTGACTCTTTCTTAACGACTATATTCATTATCAAAACAATTTCCATGAATCGTCTATAACATGAATTCATTCAATTGCAACAAACAATAGAGTTCGTCATCTTAATTTGCATTTCTTATTGATATTATTTGGTTGAATTCTAAAATAAAGAGTACCTCCCATTATTTCTACTTAGCAAGGCTCCTCTTTTGATTCCAAATGCACTTTTGGATACGGTGATAATGAAATCGACATATGATGCTAAACAACGAAGTATATTAATTAAATCAAACAAGTATTAACACCATTGTTACTCCAAATCTGTTTACATCCATCAGCCAAAGGAGTCATTCATCTCGGTTTGCATGTCGTGCTAATGTGACCTTGATTAATTCCTAAATAATGAGAGTTTCTACTCACCTTAAGCTAATTACACACCCCTTCTTGTTACAAGAACTATTTTTCATGCATTGACCATGAAATTTTATGTTGACTCTTTCTTAACGACTATATTCATTATGAAAACAATTTCCATGAATCGTCTATAACATGAATTCATTCAATTGCAACAAACAATAGAGTTCTTAATCTTAAATTGCATTTCTTATTGATATTAATTGGTTGAATTCTAAAATAAAGAGTACCTCCCATCATTTGTGGTTAGCAAGTTGAATCTTTTGATTCCAAACCAATTTTTGATAATGTGATAATGAAATTGACATATGTCGAAAAAAAAAGTATATTAATTAAATCAAACGAGTATTAACACCATCATTACTCCAAATCTATTTGCGTCCATCAGCCAATTGTGTCATTCCTCTTGGATAGCATTTCATGCCAATGTGAAATTGTTTAATTACTAAATAATGAGTCTTTCTAAACAACTTAAGCTAATTAGGCCATGAACTATTTTTCATGCATTAACCATTAAATTATCTATTCACCGCTTCTTAACGTCTATATTCATTATGAAAACAATTTCCATGAATCGTCTATAACAAGAATTCATTCAATTGCAACAAACAATAGAGTTCCTGATCTTAAATTACATTTCTTATTGATATTAATTGGTTGAATTCTAAAATAAAGAGTACCTCCCATCATTTCTAGTTAGCAAGGCTCCTCTTTTGATTCAAAACGCACTTTTTGATACGGTGATAATGAAATTGACATATGATGCTAAACAACGAAGTATATTAATTAAATCAAACAAGTATTAACACCATTATTACTCCAAATCTGTTTACATCCATCTGCCAAAGGAGTCATTCATCTGGGTTTGCATTTCGTGCTAATGTGAACTTGATTAATTCCTAAATAATGAGAGTTTCTACTCACCTTAAGCTAATTACACATTGCTTCTTGTTACAACAACTATTTTTTATGCATTGACCATGAAATTATATGTTGACTCTTTCTTAACGACTATATTCATTATGAAAACAATTTGCATGAATCGACTATAACATGAATTCATTCAATTGCAACAAACAATAGTGTTCTTAATCTTAAATTGCATTTCTTATTGATATTAATTGGTTGAATTCTAAAATAAAGAGTACCTCCCATCATTTGTGGTTAGCAAGTCGATGCTTTTGATTCCAAACACACTTTTTGATAAAGCGATAACTAAATTGACATATGTTGCTAAACAATGAAGTATATTAATTAAATCAAACAAGTATTAACACCATTTCTACTCCAAATCTGTTTGCATCCATCCACTAAATGTGTCATTCATCTTGGATTGAATTTCTTGCCAATGTGAACTTGTTTAGTTCATAAATAATGAGACTTTCTAATCACCTCAAGCTAATTAGGCTCCTCTTCTTGTTACAAGAACTATTTTTCATGCATTAACCATTAAATTATCTATTGACTCCTTTTTAATGTCTATATTCATTATGAAAACAATTTCCATGAATCTTTTATAACATGAATTCATTCAATTGCAACAAACAATAGAGTTCTTGATCTCGAATTGCATTTCCTATTGATATTAATTGGTTGAATTCTAGCATAAAGTGTACCTTCCATTATTTCTGGTCAACAGGGCTCCTCATTTGATTCCAAACGCACTTTTTGATACGGTGATAATGAAATTGACATATGTTGCTAAACAATGAAGTATATTAATTAAATCAAACAAGTATTAACACCATTATTACTCCAAATTTGTTTGCGTCCATCACCCAAATGTGTCATTCCTCTTGGATAGCATTTCATGCCAATGTGAAATGTTTTAGTTACAAATAATGTGACTTTCTAAATACCTTAAGCTAATTAGGCTCCTCTTCTTTTTACAAGAACTATTTTTCACGCATTAACCATTAAATAATCTGTTGACCCCTTCTTAATGTCTATATTCATTATGAAAACAATTTCCATGAATCTTCTATAACATGAATTCATTCATTTGCAACAAACAATAGAGTTCTTGATCTCGAATTGCATTTCCTATTGATATTAATTGGTTGAATTCTAACATAAAGTGTACCTCCCATTCAGCAGGGCCTCTCTTTTGATTCCAAACGCACTTTTTGATACGGTGATAATGAAATTGACATATGTTGCTAAACAATGAAGTATATTAATTAAATCAAACAAGTATTAACACCATTATTACTCCAAATCTGTTTGCTTCAATCAGCCAAATGTGTCATTCCTCTTGGATAGCATTTCATGCCAATGTGAAATTGTTTAACTACTAAATAATGGGACTTTCTAATCACCTCAAGCTAATTAGGCTCCTCTTCTTGTTATAAGAACTATTTTTTATGCATTAACCATTAAATTATCTGTTGACTCCTCCTTAATATCTATATTCATTATGAAAACAATTTCCATGAATCGCCTCTAACAAGAATCATTCAATTTCAACAAACAATAGAGTTCCTGATCTTAAATTACATTTCTTATTGATATTAATTGGTTGAATTCTAAAATAAAAAGTACCTCCCATCATTTCTAGTTAGCAACGCTCCTCTTTTGATTCCAAACGCACTTTTTGATACGGTGATAATGAAATTGACATATGATGCTAAACAACGAAGTATATTAATTAAATCAAACAAGTATTAACACCATTATTACTCCAAATCTGTTTACATCCATCAGCCAAAGGATTCTTTCATCTGGGATTGTATTTCGTGCTAATGTGAACTTGATTAATTCCTAAATAATGAGAGTTTCTACTCACCTTAAGCTAATTACACATTGCTTCTTGTTACAACAACTATTTTTTATGCATTGACCATGAAATTATATGTTGACTCTTTCTTAACGACTATATTCATTATGAAAACAATTTGCATGAATCGACTATAACATGAATTCATTCAATTGCAACAAACAATAGTGTTCTTAATCTTAAATTGCATTTCTTATTAATATTAATTGGTTGAATTCTAAAATAAAGAGTACCTCCCATCATTTGTGGTTAGCAAGTCGATGCTTTTGATTCCAAACGCACTTTTTGATAAAGCGATAACTAAATTGACATATGTTGCTAAACAATGAAGTATATTAATTAAATCAAACAAGTATTAACACCATTTCTACTCCAAATCTGTTTGCATCCATCCACTAAATGTGTCATTCATCTTGGATTGAATTTCTTGCCAATGTGAACATGTTTAGTTCGTAAATAATGAGACTTTCTAATCACCTTAAGCTAATTAGGCTCCTCTTCTTTTTACAAGAACTATTTTTCACGTATTAACCATTAAATAATCTGTTGACCCCTTCTTAATGTCTATATTCATTATGAAAACAATTTCCATGAATCTTCTATAACATGAATTCATTCAATTGCAACAAACAATAGAGTTCTTGATCTCGAATTGCATTTGCTATTGATATTAATTGGTTGAATTCTAGCATAAAGTGTACCTCCCATTATTTCTGGTCAACAGGGCTCCTCTTTTGATTCCAAACACACTTTTTGATACGGTGATAATGAAATTGACATATGTTGCTAAACAATGAAGTATATTAATTAAATCAAACAAGTATTAACACCATTATTACTCCAAATCTGTTTGCGTCCATCAGCCAAATGTGTCATTCCTCTTGGATAGCATTTCATGCCAATGTGAAATGTTTTAATTACAAATAATGTGACTTTCTAAACACCTTAAGCAAATTAGGCTCCTCTTCTTATTACAAGAACTATTTTTCACGCATTAACCATTAAATAATCTGTTGACCCCTTCTTAATGTCTATATTCATTATGAAAACAATTTCCATGAATCTTCTATAACATGAATTCATTCATTTGCAACAAACAATAGAGTTCTTGATCTCGAATTGCATTTCCTATTGATACAAATTGGTTGAATTCTAACATAAAGTGTACCTCCCATTATTTCTGGTCAGCAGGGCCCCTCTTTTGATTCCAAACTCACATTTTGATACGGTGATAATGAAATTAACATATGTTGCTAAACAATGAAGTATATTAATTAAATCAAACAAGTATTAACACCATTATTACTCCAAATCTGTTTGCTTCCATCAGCTAAATGTGTCATTCCTCTTGGATAGCATTTCATGCCAATGTGAAATTGTTTAACTACTAAATAATGGGACTTTCTAATCACCTCAAGCTAATTAGGCTCCTCTTCTTGTTATAAGAACTATTTTTTATGCATTAACCATTAAATTATCTATTGACTCCTCCTTAATATCTATATTCATTATGAAAACAATTTCCATGAATCGCCTCTAACAAGAATTCATTCAATTTCAACAAACAATAGAGTTCTTGATCTCGAATTGCTTTTCCTATTGATATTAATTGGTTGAATTCTGAAATAAAGAGTACCTCCCATCATTTCTGGTTAGCAAGGCTCCTCTTTTGATTCCAAACACACTTTTTTGATACTGTGATAATGAAATTGACATATGGTGCTAAAGAACGAACTATATTAATTAAATCAAACAAGTATTAACACCATTATTACTCCAAATCTGTTTACATCCATCAGCCAAAGGAGTCATTCATCTGGGTTTGCATTTCGTGCTAATGTGAACTTGATTAATTCCTAAATAATGAGAGATTCTACTCACCTTAAGCTAATTACGCTCCTCTTCTCGTTACAAGAACTATTTTTCATGCATTCACCATGAAATTAGCTGTTGACTCTTTCTTAACGACTATATTCATTATGAAAACAATTTCCATGAATCGTTTATAACATGAATTCATTCAATTGCAACAAACAATAGAGTTCTTGATCTTAAATTGCGTTTCTTATTGATATTAATTGGTTGAATTCTACAATAAATAGTACCTCCCATCATTTGTGGTTAGCAAGTCGAATCTTTTGATTCCAAACCACTTTTTGGTAAAGTGATAATGAAATTGACATATGTTGCTAAACAACGAAGTATATTAATTAAATCAAACAAGTATTAACACCATTATTACTCCAAATCTGTTTACATCCAACAGCCAAAGGAGTCATTCATCTGGGTTTGCATTTCGTACTAATGTGAACTTGATTAATTCCTAAATAATGAGAGATTCTACTCACCTTAAGCTAATTACGCTCCTCTTCTTGTTACAAGAACTATTTTTCATGCATTGACCATGAAATTATCTGTTGACTCTTTCTTAATGACTATATTCATTATTAAAACAATTTCCATGAATCGTCTATAACATGAATTCATTCAATTGCAACAAACAATAGAGTTCTTGATCTTAAATTGCATTTCTTATTGATATTAATTGGTTGAATTCTACAATAAATAGTACCTCCCATCATTTGTGGTTAGCAAGTCGAATCTTTTGATTCCAAACCACTTTTTGGTAAAGTGATAATGAAATTGACATATGTTGCTAAACAACGAAGTATATTAAGTAAATCAAACAAGTATTAACACCATTATTACTCCAAATGTGTTTACATCCATTAGCCAAATGAGTCATTCATCTGGGTTTGCATTTCGTGCTAATGTGAACTTGATTAATTCTAAAATAATGAGAGTTTCTACTCACCTTAAGCTAATTACGCTCCTCTTCTTGTTAGATGAACTATTTTTCATGGATTGACCATGAAATTATATGTTGACTCTTTCTTAATGACTATATTCATTATGAAAACAATTTACATGAATCATCTCTAACATGAATTCATTCAATTGCAACAAACAATAGAGTTCTTGATCTTAAATTGCATTTCTTATTGATATTAATTGGTTGAATTCTAAAATAAAGAGTACCTCCCATCATTTGTGGTTAGCAAGTCGAATCTTTTGATTCCAAGCCAATTTTTGATAAAGTGATAATGAAATTGACATATGTTGCTAAACAATGAAGTATATTTAATTAAATCAAACAAGTATTAACACCATTATTACTCAAAATCTGTTTGCGTCCATCAGCCAAATGTGTCATTCCTGTTGGATAGCATTTCATGCCAATGTGAAATTGTTTAATTACTAAATAATGAGACTTTCTAAACACCTTAAGCTAATTAGGCCAAGAACTATTATTCATGCATTAACTATTAAATCATCTATTGACCCCTTCTTAACGACTATATTTATTATGAAAACAATTTCCATGAATTGTCTATAACATGAATTCATTCAATTGCAACAAACAATAGAGTTCCTGATCTTAAATTGCATTTCTTATTGATATTAATTGGTTGAATTCTAAAATAAAGAGTACCTCCCATCATTTCTAGTTAGCAAGGCTCCTCTTTTGATTCCAAACGCACTTTTTGATACGGTGATAAGGAAATTGACATATGATGCTAAACAACGACGTATATTAATTAAATCAAACAAGTATTAAGACCATTATTACTCCAAATCTGTTTACATCCATGAGCCAAAGGAGTCATTCATCTGGGTTTGCATTTCGTGCTAATGTGAACTTGATTAATTCCTAAATAATAAGAGTTTCTACTCACCTTAAGCTAATTACACACCCCTTCTTGTTACAAGAACTATTTTTCATGCATTGACCATGAAATTATATGTTGACTCTTTCTTAACGACTATATTCATTATGAAAACAATTTCCATGAATCGTCTATAACATGAATTCATTCCACTGCAACAAACAATAGAGTTCTTGATCTTAAATTGCATTTCTTATTGATATTAGCAAGTCAATGCTTTTGATTCCAAACACACTTTTTGACAAAGCGATAAATAAATTGACATATGTTGCTAAACAATGAAGTATATTAATTAAATCAAACAAGTATTAACACCATTATTACTCCAAATCTGTTTCTGTCCATCAGCCAAATGAGTCATTCGTCTTGGATAGCATTTCATGCCAATGTGAACTTGTTTAATTACTAAATAATGGGACTGTCTAATCACCTCAAGCTAATTAGCCTCCTCTTCTTGTTACAAGAACAATTTTTCATGCATTCACCATGAAATTATCTGTTGACTCTTTCTTAACGACTATATTCATTATGAAAACAATTTCCATGAATCGTCTACAAATGAATTCATTCAATTGCAACAAACAATAGAGTTCTTGATCTTAAATTGCATTTCTTATTGATATTAATTGGTTGAATTTTAAAATAAAGAGTGCCTCCCATCATCTCTAGTTAGCAGGTCAAATCTTTTGATTCCAAACACACTTTTTGATAAAGCGATAATTAAATTGACATATGTTGCTAAACAATGAAGTATATTAATTAAATGAAACAAGTATTAACACCATTACTACTCCAAATCTGTTTGCATCCATCCGCCAAAAGAGTCATTCGTCTTGGATAGCATTTCATGCCATTGTGAACTTGTTTAATTACTAAATAATGGGACTTTCAAATCACCTCAAGCTAATTAGGCTCCTCTTCTTGTTACAAGAACAATTTTTAATGCATTCACCGTCAAATTATCTGTTAACTCTTTCTTTAAGACTATATTCATTATGAAAACAATTTTTATGAATCGTCTATAACATGAATTCATTCAATTGCAATAAACAATAGAGTTCCTGATCTTGAATTGCATTTCTTATTGATATTAAGTGGTTGAATTCTAAAATAAAGAGTACCTTCCATCATTTCTAGTTAGCAAGGCTCCTCTTTTGATTCCAAATGCACTTTTTGATACGGGGATAACGAAATTGACATATGATGGTAAACAACGAAGTATATTAATTAAATCAAAAAAGTATTAACACCATTATTACTCCAATTCTGCTTTCATCCATGAGCCAATGGAGTCAATCATCCGGGTTTGCATTTTGTGCCAATGTGAACTTGAATAATTCCTAAATAATGAGAGTTTCTACTCACCTTAAGATAATTACACACCCCTTCTGGTTACAAGAACTATTTTTCATGCATTGACCATGAAATTATATGTTCACTCTTTCTTAACGACTATATTCATTATGAAAGCAATTTCCATGAATCGTCTATAACATCAATTCATTCAATTGCAACAAACAATAGAGTTCTTAATCTTAAATTGCATTTCTTATTGATATTAATTGGTTGAATTCTAAAATAAAGAGTACCTCCCATCATTTGTGGTTAGCAAGTCGATGCTTTTGATTCCAAACACACTTTTTGATAAAGCAATAATTAAATTGGCATATGTTGCTAAACAATGAAGTATATTAATTATATGCAACAAGTATTAACACCATTACTACTCCAAATCTGTTTGCATCCATCCGCCAAATGTGTCATTCATCATGGATTGAATTTCATGCCAATGTGAACTTGTTTAGTTCCTAAATAATGAGACTTTCTAATCACCTCAAGCTAATTAGGTTCCTCTTCTTGTTACAAGAACTATTTTTCATGCATTAACCATTAAATTATCTGTTGACTCATTTTTAATGTCTATATTCATTATGAAAACAATTTCCATGAATCTTCTATAACATGAATTCATTCAATTGCAACAAACAATAGAGTTCTTGATCTCGAATTGCATTTCCTATTGATATTAATTGGTTGAATTCCGAAATAAAGAGTACCTCCCATCATTTCTGGTTAGCAAGGCGCCTCTTTTGATTCCAAACACACTTTTTTGATACTGTGATAATGAAATTGACATATGATGCTAAACAACGAAGTATATTAATTAAATCAAACAAGTATTAACACCATTATTACTCCAAATCTGTTTACATCCATCAGCCAAATGAGTGATTCATCTGGGTTTGCATTTCGTGCTAATGTGAACTTGTTTAATTCCTAAGTAATGAGAGTTTCGACTCACCTCAAGCTCATTACGCTCCTCTTATTGTTACATGAACTATTTTTCATGGATTGACCATGAAATTATATGTCGACTCTTTCTTAATGACTATATTCATTATGAAAACAATTTCCATGAATCGACTATAACATGAATTCATTCAATTGCAACAAACAATAGAGTTCTTGATCTTAAATTGCATTTCTTATTGATATTAATTGGGTGAATTCTAAAATAAAGAGTACCTCCCATCATTTGTGGTTAGCAAGTCGATGATTTTGATTCCAAACACACTTTTTGATAATGCGATAATTAAATTGACATATGTTGCTAAACAATGAAGTATATTAATTAAATCAAACAAGTATTAACACCATTACTACTCCAAATCTGTTTGTATCCATCCGCCAAATGAGTCATTCGTCTAGGATAGCATTTCATGCCAATGTGAACTTGTTTAATGTCTAAATAATGGGACTTTCAAATCACCTCAAGCTAATTAGGCTCCTCTTCTTGTTAGAAGAACAATTTTTTATGCATTCACCATGAAATTATCTGTTGACTCTTTCTTAACGACTATATTCATTATGAAAAAAATTTCCATGAATTGTCTATAACATGAATTCATTCAATTGCAACAAACAATAGAGTTCCTGATCTTAAATTGCATTTCATATTGATATTAATTGGTTGAATTCTAAAATAAAGAGTACCTCCCATCATTGGTGGTTAGCAAGTCGATACTTTTGATTCCAAACGCACTTTTTGATAAAGCGACAATTAAATTGACATATGTTGCTAAATAATGAAGTATATTAGTTAAATCAAACAACTATTAACACCATTACTGCTCCAAATCTGTTTGCATCCACACGCCAAATGAGTCATTCATCTTGGGTAGCATTTCATGCCAATGTGAACTTGTTTAATTACTAAATAATGGGACTTTCAAATCACCTCAAGCTAATTAGGCTCCTCTTCTTGTTACAAGAACAATTTTTCATGCATTCACCGTGAAATTATCTGTTGACTCTTTCTTAACGTCTATATTCATTATGAAAACAATTTCCATGAATCGTCTATAACATGAATTCATTCAATTGCAACAAACAATAGAGTTCCTGATCTTAAATTGCATTTCTTATTGATATTAATTGGTTGAATTCTAAAATAAAGAGTACCTCCCATCATTTCTAGTTAGCAAGGCTCCTCTTTTGATTCCAAATGCACTTTTTGATACGGCGATAACGAAATTGACATATGATGGTAAACAACGAAGTATATAAATTAAATCAAACAAGTATTAACACCATTATTACTCCAATTCTGCTTTCATCCATGAGCCAATGGAGTCAATCATCCGGGTTTGCATTTCGTGCTAATGTGAACTTGATTAATTCCTAAATAATGAGAGTTTCTCCTCACCTTAAGCTAATTACACACCCCTTCTTGTTACAAGAACTATTTTTCATGCATTGACCATGAAATTATATGTTGACTCTTTCTTAACGACTATATTCATTATGAAAACAATTTCCATGAATTGTCTATAACATGAATTCATTCAATTGCAACAAACAATAGAGTTCCTGATCTTAAATTGCATTTCATATTGATATTAATTGGTTGAATTCTAAAATAAAGAGTACCTCCCATCATTGGTGGTTAGGAAGTCGATACTTTTGATTCCAAACGCACTTTTTGATAAAGCGATAATTAAATTGACATATGTTGCTAAATAATGAAGTATATTAGTTAAATCAAACAACTATTAACACAATTACTGCTCCAAAATCTGTTTGCATCCACACGCCAAATGAGTCATTTCATCTTGGGTAGCATTTTTCATGCCAATGTGAACTTGTTTAATTACTAAATAATGGGACTTTCAAATCATCTCAAGCTAATTAGGCTCCTCTTCTTGTTACAAGAACAATTTTTCATGCATTCACCGTGAAATTATCTGTTGACTCTTTCTTAACGTCTATATTCATTATGAAAACAATTTCCATGAATCGTCTATAACATGAATTCATTCAATTGCAACAAACAATAGAGTTCCTGATCTTAAATTGCATTTCATATTGATATTAATTGGTTGAATTCTAAAATAAAGAGTACCTCCCATCATTTGTGGTTAGCAAGTCGATGCTTTTGATTCCAAACCCACTTTTTGATAAAGTGATAATTAAATTGACATATGTTGCTAAACAATGAAGTATATTAATTAAATCAAACAAGTATTAACACCATTACTACTCCAAATCTGTTTGCATCCATCCGCCAAATGAGTCATTCATCTTGGATAGCATTTCATGCCAATGTGAACTTGTTTAATTACTAAATAATGGGACTTTCAAATCACCTCAAGCTAATTAGGCTCCTCTTCTTGTTACAAGAACAATTTTTCATGCATTCACCGTGAAATTATCTGTTGACTCTTTCTTAACGACTATATTCATTATGAAAACAATTTCCATGAATCGTCTAGAACATGAATTCATTTAATGGCAACAAACAATAGAGTTCATGATCTTAAATTGCATTTCATATTGATATTAATTGGTTGAATTCTAAAATAAAGAGTACCTCCCATCATTTCTAGTTAGCAAGGCTCCTCTTTTGATTCCAAATGCACTTTTTGATACGGCGATAACGAAATTGACATATGATGGTAAACAACGAAGTATATAAATTAAATCAAACAAGTATTAACACCATTATTACTCCAATTCTGCTTTCATCCATGAGCCAATGGAGTCAATCATCCGGGTTTGCATTTCGTGCTAATGTGAACTTGATTAATTCCTAAATAATGAGAGTTTCTACTCACCTTAAGCTAATTACACACCCCTTCTTGTTACAAGAACTATTTTTCATGCATTGACCATGAAATTATATGTTGACTCTTTCTTAACGACTATATTCATTATGAAAGCAATTTCCATGAATCGTCTATAACATCAATTCATTCAATTGCAACAAACAATAGAGTTCTTAATCTTAAATTGCATTTCTTATTGATATTAATTGGTTGATTTCTAAAATAAAGAGTACCTCCCATCATTTGTGGTTAGCAAGTCGATGCTTTTGATTCCAAACACACTTTTTGATAAAGCGATAATTAAATTGGCATATGTTGCTAAACAATGAAGTATATTAATTATATGCAACAAGTATTAACACCATTACTACTCCAAATCTGTTTGCATCCATCCGCCAAATGTGTCATTCATCATGGATTGAATTTCATGCCAATGTGAACTTGTTTAGTTCCTAAATAATGAGTCTTTCTAATCACCTCAAGATAATTAGGTTCCTCTTCTTGTTACAAGAACTATTTTTCATGCATTAACCATTAAATTATCTGTTGACTCATTTTTAATGTCTATATTCATTATGAAAACAATTTCCATGAATCTTCTATAACATGAATTCATTCAATTGCAACAAACAATAGAGTTCTTGATCTCGAATTGCATTTCCTATTGATATTAATTGGTTGAATTCCGAAATAAAGAGTACCTCCCATCATTTCTGGTTAGCAAGGCGCCTCTTTTGATTCCAAACACACTTTTTTGACACTGTGATAATGAAATTGACATATGATGCTAAACAACGAAGTATATTAATTAAATCAAACAAGTATTAACACCATTATTACTCCAAATCTGTTTACATCCATCAGCCAAATGAGTGATTCATCTGGGTTTGCATTTCGTCCTAATGTGAACTTGTTTAATTCCTAAGTAATGAGAGTTTCGACTCACCTCAAGCTCATTACGCTCCTCTTATTGTTACAAGAACTATTTTTCATGGATTGACCATGAAATTATATGTCGACTCTTTCTTAAAGACTATATTCATTATGAAAACAATTTCCATGAATCGACTATAACATGAATTCATTCAATTGCAACAAACAATAGAGTTCTTGATCTTAAATTGCATTTCTTATTGATATTAATTGGGTGAATTCTAAAATAAAGAGTACCTCCCATCATTTGTGGTTAGCATGTCGATGATTTTGATTCCAAACACACTTTTTGATAATGCGATAATTAAATTGACATATGTTGCTAAACAATGAAGTATATTAATTAAATCAAACAAGTATTAACACCATTACTACTCCAAATCTGTTTGCATCCATCCGCCAAATGTGTCATTCATCTTGGATTGAATTTCTTGCCAATGTGAACTTGTTTAGTTCCTAAATAATGAGACTTTCTAATCACCTCAAGCTAATTTGGCTCCTCTTCTTGTTACAAGAACTATTTTTCATGCATTAACCGTGAAATTATCTGTTGACTCTTTCTTAACGACTATATTCATTATGAAAATAATTTTCATGAATCGTCTATAACATGAATTCATTCAATTGCAACAAACAATAGAGTTCATGATCTTAAATTGCATTTCATATTGATATTAATTGGTTGAATTCTAAAAAAAAGAGTACCTCCCATCATTTGTGGTTAGCAAGTCGATGCTTTTGATTCCAAACCCACTTTTTGATAAAGTGATAATTAAATTGACATATGTTGCTAAACAATGAAGTATATTAATTAAATCAAACAAGTATTAACACCATTACTACTCCAAATCTGTTTGCATCCATCCGCCAAATGAGTCATTCATCTTGGATAGCATTTCATGCCAATGTGAACTTGTTTAATTACTAAATAATGGGACTTTCAAATCACCTCAAGCTAATTAGGCTCCTCTTCTTGTTACAAGAACAATTTTTCATGCATTCACCATGAAATTATCTGTTGACTCTTTCTTAACGACTATATTCATTATGAAAACAATTTCCATGAATCGTCTAGAACATGAATTCATTTAATGGCAACAAACAATAGAGTTCATGATCTTAAATTGCATTTCATATTGATATTAATTGGTTGAATTCTAAAATAAAGAGTACCTCCCATCATTTGTGGTTAGCAAGTCGATGCTTTTGATTCCAAACCCACTTTTTGATAAAGTGATAATTAAATTGACATATGTTGCTAAACAATGAAGTATATTAATTAAATCAAACAAGTATTAACACCATTACTACTCCAAATCTGTTTGCATCCATCCGCCAAATGAGTCATTCATCTTGGATAGCATTTCATGCCAATGTGAACTTGTTTAATTACTAAATAATGGGACTTTCATATCACCTCAAGCTAATTAGGCTCCTCTTCTTGTTACAAGAACAATTTTTTATGCATTCACCGTGAAATTATCTGTTGACTCTTTCTTAACGACTATATTCATTATGAAACAATTTCCATGAATCGTCTATAACATGAATTCATTCAATTGCAACAAACAATAGAGTTCCTGATCTTAAATTGCATTTATTATTGATATTAATTGGTTGAATTCTTAAATAAAGATTACCTCCCATCATTTCTAGTTAGCAAGGCTCCTCTTTTGATTCCAAACACACTTTTTGATAAAGCGATAATTAAATTGACATATGTTGCTAAACAATGAAGTATATTAATTAAATCAAACAAGTATTAACACCATTACTACTCCAAATCTGATAGCATCCATCCGCCAAATGTGTCATTCATCTTGGATTGAATTTCTTGCCAATGTGAACTTGTTTAGTTCCTAAATAATGAGACTTTCTAATCACCTCAAGCTAATTTCGCTCCTCTTCTTGTTACAAGAACTATTTTTCATGCATTAACCGTGAAATTATCTGTTGACTCTTTCTTAACGACTATATTCATTATGAACACAATTTCCATGAATCTTCTATAACATGAATTCATTCAATTGCAACAAACAATAAAGTTCTTGATCTCAAATTGCATTTCCTATTGATATTAATTGGTTGAATTCTGAAATAAAGAGTACCTCCCATCATTTCTGGTTAGCAAGGCTCCTCTTTTGATTCCAAACACACTTTTTTGATACTGTGATAATGAAATTGACATATGGTGCTAAAGAACGAACTATATTAATTAAATCAAACAAGTATTAACGTCATTATTACACCAAATCTGTTTACATCCATCAGCCAAATGAGTCATTCATCTGGGTTTGCATTTTGTGCTAATGTGAACTTGATTAATTTCTAAATAATGAGAGATTCTACTCACCTTAAGCTAATTACGCTCCTCTTCTTGTTACAAGAACAATTTTTCATGCATTCACCGTGAAATTATCTGTTGACTCTTTCTTAACGGCTATATTCATTATGAAAACAATTTCCATGAATCGTCTATAACATGAATTCATTCAATTGCAACAAACAATAGAGTTGCTGATCTTAAATTGCATTTCTTATTGATATTAATTGGTTGAATTCTAAAATAAAGAGTACCTCCCATCATTTGTGGTTAGCAAGTCGATGCTTTTGATTCCAAACCCACTTTTTGATAATGTGATAATTAAATTGACATATGTTGCTAAACAATGAAGTATATTAATTAAATCAAACAAGTATTAACACCAATACTACTCCAAATCTGTTTGCATCCATCTGCCAAATGAGTCATTCATCTTGGATAGCATTTCATGCCAATGTGAACTTGTTTAATTACTAAATAATGGGACTTTCAAATCACCTCAAGCTAATTAGGCTCCTCTTCTTGTTACAAGAACAATTTTTCATGCATTCACCGTGAAATTATCTGTTGACTCTTTCTAAACGACTATATTCATTATGAAAACAATTTCCATGAATCGTCTATAACATGAATTCATTCAATTGCAACAAACAATAGAGTTCCTGATCTTAAATTGCATTTCTTATTGATATTAATTGGTTGAATTCTAAAATAAAGAGTACCTCCCATCATTTCTAGTTAGCAAGGCTCCTCTTTTGATTGCAAACACACTTTTTGATAAAGCGATAATTAAATTGACATATGTTGCTAAACAATGAAGTATATTAATTAAATCAAACAAGTATTAACACCATTACTACTCCAAATCTGTTAGCATCCATCCGCCAAATGTGTCACTCATCTTGGATAGCATTTCATGCCAATGTGAACTTGTTTAATTACTAAATAATGGGACTTTCAAATCACCTCAAGCTAATTAGGCTCCTCTTCTTGTTACAAGAACAATTTTTCATGCATTCACCGTGAAATTATCTGTTGACTCTTTCTTAACGGCTATATTCATTATGAAAACAATTTCCATGAATCGTCTATAACATGAATTCATTCAATTGCAACAAACAATAGAGTTCCTGATCTTAAATTGCATTTCTTATTGATATTAATTGGTTGAATTCTAAAATAAAGAGTACCTCCCATCATTTCTAGTTAGCAAGGCTCCTCTTTTGATTCCAAACACACTTTTTGATAAAGCGATAATTAAATTGACATATGTTGCTAAAAAATGAAGTATATTAATTAAATCAAACAAGTATTAACACCATTACTACTCCAAATCTGTTAGCATCCATCCGCCAAATGTGTCATTCATCTTGGATTGAATTTCTTGCCAATGTGAACTTGTTTCGTTCCTAAATAATGAGACTTTCTAATCACCTCAAGCTAATTTGGCTCCTCTTCTTGTTACAAGAACTATTTTTCATGCATTAACCGTGAAATTATCTGTTGACTCTTTCTTAACGACTATATTCATAATGAAAATAATTTCCATGAATCTTCTATAACATGAATTCATTCAATTGCAACAAACAATAAAGTTCTTGATCTCGAATTGCATTTCCTATTGATATTAATTGGTTGAATTCTGAAATAAAGAGTACCTCCCATCATTTCTGGTTAGCAAGGCTCCTCTTTTGATTCGAAACACACTTTTTTGATACTGTGATAATGAAATTGACATATGGTGCTAAAGAACAAACTATATTAATTAAATCAAACAAGTATTAACGCCATTATTACACCAAATCTGTTTACATCCATCAGCCAAATGAGTCATTCATCTGGGTTTGCATTTTGTGCTAATGTGAACTTGATTAATTCCTAAATAATGAGAGATTCTACTCACCTTAAGCTAATTACGCTCCTCTTCTTGTTACAAGAACAATTTTTCATGCATTCACCGTGAAATTATCTGTTGACTCTTTCTTAACAGCTATATTCATTATGAAAACAATTTCCATGAATCATCGATAACATGAATTCATTCAATTGCAACAAACAATAGAGTTCCTGATCTTAAATTGCATTTCTTATTGATATTAATTGGTTGAATTCTAAAATAAAGAGTACCTCCCATCATTTCTAGTTAGCAAGGCTCCTCTTTTGATTCCAAATGCATTTTTTGATACGGTGATAACGAAATTGACATATGATGGTAAAGAACGAAGTATATTAATTAAATCAAACAAGTATTAACACCATTATTACTCCACTTCTGCTTTCATCCATGAGCCAATGGAGTCAATCATCCGGGTTTGCATTTCGTGCTAATGTGAACTTGATTAATTCCTAAATAATGAGAGTTTCGACTCACCTCAAGCAAATTACACTCCTCTTCTTGTTACAAGAACGATTTTTCATGGATTGACCATGAAATTATAAGTCGACTCTTTCTTAACGACTATATTCATTATGAAAACAATTTCCAAGAATCGTCTATAATATGAATTCATTCAATTGCAACAAACAATAGAGTACTTGATCTTAAATTGCATTTTTTATTGATATTATTTGGTTGAATTCTAAAATAAAGAGTACCTCCCATCATTTGTGGTTAGCAAGTCGAATCTTTTGATTCCAAACAACTTTTTGATAATGTGATATTGAAATTGACATATGTCGAAATAAAAAGTATATTAATTAAATCAAACAAGTATTAACACCATTATTACTCCAAATCTATTTGCGTCCATCAGCCAAATGTGTCATTCCTCCTGGATAGCATTTCATGCCAATGTGAAATTGTTTAATCACAAAATAATGTGACTTTCTAAACACCTTAAGCTAATTAGGCTCCTCTTCTTGTTACAAGAACTACTTTTCATGCATTAACATTTAAATTATCTATTCACCCCTTATTAACGTCTATATTCATTATGAAAACAATTTCCATGAATCGTCTCTAACATGAATTCATTCAATTGCAACAAACAATAGAGTTCATAATCCTAAATTGCATTTCTTATTGATATTAATTGGTTGAATTCTAAAATAAAGAGTACCTCCCATCATTCGTGGTTAGCAACTCGATGCTTTTGATTCCAAACACACTTTTTGATAAAGCGATAATTAAATTGACATATCTTGCTAAACAATGAAGTATATTAATTAAATCAAACAAGTATTAACACCATTATTACTCGAAATCTGTTTGTGTCCATCAGCCAAATGAGTCATTCGTCTTGGATAGCATTTCATGCCAATGTGAAGTTGTTTAATTACTAAATAATGGGTCTTTCTAATCACCCCAAGCTAATTACGCTCCTCTTCTTGGTACAAGAACAATTTTTCATGCATTCACCATGAAATTATCTGTTGACTCTTTCTTAACGACTATATTCATTATGAAAACAATTTCCATGAATCATCTATAATATGAATTCATTTAATTGCAACAAATAATAGAGTTCTTGATCTTAAATTGCATTTCTTATTGATATTAATTGGTTGAATTCTAAAATAAAGAGTACCTCCCATCATTTGTGGTTAGCAAGTCGAATCTTTTGATTCCAAACCACTTTTTGATAAAGTGATAATGAAATTGACATATGTTGCTAAACAATGAAGTATATTAATTAAATCAAACAAGTATTAACACCATTATTACTCCAAATCTGTTTGCCTCCATCAGCCAAATGTGTCATTCCTCTTGGAAAGCAATTCATGGCAATGTGAAATTGTTTAATTACAAAATAATGTGACTTTCTAAACACCTTAAGCTAATTAGGCTCCTCTTCTTGTTACAAGAACTATTTTTCACGCATTAACCATTAAATTATCTGTTGACCCCTTCTTAACGTCTATATTCATTATGAAAGCAATTTCCATGAATATTCTATAACATGAATTCATTCAACTGCAACAAACAATAGATTTCTCGATCTCGAATTGCATTTCCTATTGATATTAATTGGTTAAATTCTATCATAAAGTGTACCTCCCATTATTTCTTGTCAGCAAGGCTCCTCTTTTCATTCCAAACCCACTTTTTGATACGGTGAAAATGAAATTGACATATGTTGCTAAACAATGAAGTATATTAATTAAATCAAACAAGTATTAACACCATTATTACTCCAAATATGTTTTCATCCATCAGCCAACTGTGTCATTCCTCTTAGATAGCATTTCATGCCAATGTGAACTTGTTTAATTACTAAATAATGGGACTTTCTAAAGACCTTAAGCTAATTAGGCTCCTCTTCTTATTACAAGAACTATTTTTCATGCATTAACCATTAAATTATCTATTGACCCCTTCTTAACGTCTATATTCATTATGAAAACAATTTCCATGAATCGTCTATAACATGAATTCATTCAATTGCAACACACAATAGAGTTCCTGATCTTAAATTGCATTTCTTATTTATTTTAATTGGTTGAATTCTAAAATAAAGAGTACCTCCCATCATTTCTAGTTAGCAAGGCTCCTCTTTTGATTCCAAACGCACCTTTGGATAAGGTGATAATGAAATCGACATATGATGCTAATCAACGAAGTATATTAATTAAATCAAACAAGTATTAACACCATTATTACTCCAAATCTGATTACATCCATCAGCCAATGGAGTCATTCATCTGGGTTTGCATTTCGTGCTAATGTGAACTTGATTAATTCCTAAATAATGAGAGTTTCTACTCACCTTAAGCTAATTACACACCCCTTCTTGTTACAAGAAATATTTTTCATCCATTGACCATGAAATTATCTATTGAGCCCTTCTTAACGTCTATATTCATTATGAAAACAATTTCCATGAATCTTCTATAACATGAATTCAGTCAATTGCAACAAACAATAGAGTTCTTGATCTCGAACTTCATTTCCTATTAATATTAATTGGTTGAATTCTAACATAAAATGTACCTCTCATTATTTCTGGTCAGCAAGGCTCCTCTTTTGATTCCGAACGCACTTTTTGATACGGTGATAATGAAATTGACATATGTTGCTAAACAACGAAATATATTAATTAAATCAAACAAGTATTAACACCATTATTACTCCAAATGTGTTTACATCCATTAGCCAAATGAATCATTCAACTGGGCTTGCATTTCATGCTACTGTGAACTTGATTAATTCCCAAATAATGAGAGTTTCTACTCACCTTAAGCTAATTACGCTCCTCTTCTTGTTACAAGAACTATTTTTCATGGATTGACCATGAAATTATATGTTGACTCTTTCTTAATGACTATATTCATTATGAAAACAATTTACAGGAATCGTCTACAAGATGAATTCATTCAATTGCAACAAACAATAGAGTTCTTGATCTTAAATTGCATTTCTTATTGATATTAATTGGTTGAATTCTAAAATAAAGAGTACCTCCCATCATTTGTGGTTAGCAAGTCGATGCTTTTGATTCCAAACACACTTTTTGATAAAGCGATAATTAAATTGACATATGTTGCTAAACAATGAAGTATATTAATTAAATCAAACAAGTATTAACACCATTATTACTCCAAATCTGTTTGTGTCCATCAGCCAAATGAGTCATTCGTCTTGGATAGCATTTCATGCCAAAGTGAATTTGTTTAATTACTATATAATGGGGCTTTCTAATCACCTCAAGCTAATTAGGCTCCTCTTCTTGTTACAAGAACAATTTTTCATGCATTCACCATGAAATTATCTGTTGACTCTTTCTTAACGACTATATTCATTATGAAAACAATTTCCATGAATCATCTATAACATGAATTCATTCAATTGCATCAAACAATAGAATTCCTGATCTTAAATTGCATTTCTTATTGATATTAATTGGTTGAATTCTAAAATAAAGAGTACCTCCCATCATTTGTGGTTAGCAAGTCGAATCTTTTGATTCCAAACCAATTTTTGATAAAGTGATAATGAAACTGACATATGTTGCTACACAATGAAGTATATTAATTAAATCAAACAAGTATTAACACCATTATTACTCGAAATCTGTTTGCATCCATCAGCCAAATGTGTCATTCCTGTTATATAGCATTTCATGCCAATGTGAAATTGTTTAATTACTAAATAATATGACTTTCTAAACACCTTAAGCTAATTAGGCCAAGAACTATTTTTCATGCATTAACCATTAAATCATCTATTGACCCCTTCTTCACGTCTATATTTATTATGAAAACAATTTCCATGAATTGTCTATAACATGAATTCATTCAATTTCAACAAACAATAGAGTTCCTGATCTTAAATTGCATTTCTTATTGATATTAATTGGTTGAATTCTAAAATAAAGAGTAGCTCCCATCATTTCTAGTTAGCAAGGCTCCTCTATAGATTCCAAACGCACTTTTTGATACGGTGATAATGCAACTGACATATGATGCTAAATAACGAAGTATATTAATTAAATCAAACAAGTATTAACACCATTATTACTCCAAATCTGTTTACATCCATCAGCCAAAGGAGTCATTCATCTGGGTTTGCATTTCGTGCTAATGTAAACTTGATTAATTACTAAATAATGAGAGTTTCTACTCACCTTATGGTAATTACACACCCCTTCTTGTTACAAGAACTATTTTTCATGCATTGACCATGAAATTATATGTTGACTCTTACTTAACAACTATATTCATTATGAAAACAATTTGCATGAATCGTCTATAACATGAATTCATTCAATTGCAACAAACAATAGTGTTCTTAATCTTAAATTGAATTTCTTATTGATATTAATTGGTTGAATTCTAAAATAAAGAGTACCTCCCATCATTTGTGGTTAGCAAGTCGAATCTTTTGATTCCAAACCACTTTTTGATAAAGTGATAATGAAATTGACATATGTTGCTAAACAATGAAGTATATTAATTAAATCAAACAAGTATTAACACCATTATTACTCCAAATCTGTATGCGTCCATCAGCCAAATGTGTCATTCCTCTTGGATAGCATTTCATGCCAATGTGAAATTGTTTAATTTCAAAATAATGTGACTTTCTAAACTCCTTAAGCTAATTAAGCTCATCTTCTTGTTACAAGAACTATTTTTCACGCATTAACCATTAAATTATCTATTGACCCCTTCTTAACATCTATATTCATTATGAAAACAATTTCCATGAATCTTCTATAACATGAATTCATTCAACTGCAACAAACAATAGAGTTCTTGATCTCGAATTGCATTTCCTATTGATATTAATTGGTTAAATTCTATCATAAAGTGTACCTCCCATTCTTTCTGGTCAGCAAGGCTCCCCTTTTGATTCCAAACCCACTTTTTGATACGGTGATAATGAAATTGACATATGTTGCTAAATAATGAAGAATATTAATTAAATCAAACAAGTATTAACACCATTATTACTCCAAATCTGTATGCGTCCATCAGCTAAATGTGTCATTCCTCTTGGATAGCATTTCATGCCAATGTGAAATTGTTTAATTACTAAATAATGAGACTTTCTAAACAGCTTAAGCTAATTAGGCTCCTCTTCTTGTTACAAGAACAATTTTTCATGCATTAACCATTAAATTATCTATTGACCACTTCTTAACGTCTATATTCATTATGAAAACAATTTCCATGAATCGTCTATAACATGAATTCATTCAATTGCAACAAACAATAGAGTTCCTGATCTTAAATTGCATTTCTTATTGATATTAATTGGTTGAATTCTATAATAAAGAGTACCTCCCATCCTTTCTAGTTAGCAAGACTCCTCTTTTGATTCCAAACGCACTTTTGGATACGGTGATAATGAAATTGACATATGATGCTAAATAGCGAAGTATATTAATTAAATCAAACAAGTATTAACACCATTATTACTCCAAATCTGTTTACATCCATCAGCCAAAGGAGTCATTCATCTGGGTTTGTATTTTGTGCTAATGTGATATTGATTAATTCCTAAAGAATGAGAGTTTCTACTCACCTTAAGCTAATTACACACCCCTTCTTATTACAAGAACTATTTTTCATGCATTGACCATGAAATTATATGTTGACTCTTTCTTAACGACTATATTCATTATGAAAACAATTTCCATGAACCGTCTATAACATGAATTCATTCAATTGCAACAAACAATAGAGTTCTTGATCTTAAATTGCATTTCTTATTGATATTAATTGGTTGAATTCTAAAATAAAGAGTACCTCCCATCATTTGTGGTTAGCAAGTCGATGCTTTTGATTCCAAACACAATTTTTGATAAAGCGATAATTAAATTGACATATGATGCTAAACAACGAAGAATATTAATTAAATCAAACAAGTATTAACACCATTATTACTCCAAATCTGTTTACATCCATCAGCCAAATGAGTCATTCATCTGGGTTTGCATTTCGTGCTAATGTGAACTTGATTAATTCCTAAATAATGGGACTTTCAAATCACCTCAAGCTAATTAGGCTCCTCTTCTTGTTACAAGAACAATTTTTCATGCATTGACCATGAAATTATCTGTTGACTCTTTCTTAACGACTATATTCATTATGAAAACAATTTCCATGAATCGTCTATAACATGAATTCATTCAATTGCAACAAACAATAGAGTTCTTGATCTTAAATCGCATTTCTTATTGATATTAATTGGTTGAATTCTAAAATAAAGAGTACCTCCCATCATTTGTGGTTAGCATGTCGAAGCTTTTGATTCCAAACACACTTTTTGATAAAGTGATAATTAAATTGACATATGTTGCTAAACAATGAAGTATATTAATTAAATCAAACAAGTATTAACACCATTATTTCTCCAAATCTGTTTGTGTCCATCAGCCAAATGAGTCATTCGTCTTGGATAGCATTTGATGCCAATGTGAAATTGTTTAATTACAAAATAATGTGACTTTTTAAGCACCTTAAGCTAATTAGGCTCTTCTTCTTGTTACAAGAACTATTTTTCAGGCATTAACCATTAAATTATCTATTGACCCCTTTTAATGTCTATATTCATTATGAAAACAATTTCCATGAATCTTCTATAAGTTGAATTCATTCAATTGCAACAAACAATAGATTTCTTGATCTCAAATTGCATTTTCTATTGTTATTAATTGGTTGAATTCTGAAATAAAGAGTACCTCCCATCATTTTTGGTTAGCAAGGCTCCTCTTTTGATTCCAAACACACTTTTTTGATACTGTGATAATGAAATTGACATATGGTGCTAAAGAACGAAGTATATTAATTAAATCAAACAAGTATTAACAACATTATTACTCCAAATCTGTTTGCGTCCATCAGCCAAATGTGTCATTTCTCTTGGATAGCATTTCATGCCAATGAGAAATTGTTTAATTACAAAATAATGTGACTTTCTAAACACCTTAAGCTAATTAAGCTCCTCTTCTTGTTACAAGAACTATTTTTCGTGCATTAACCATTAAATTATCTGTTGACCCCTTCTTAACATCTACATTCATTATGAAAACAATTTCTAGGAATCTTCTATAACATGAATTCATTCAATTGCAACAAACAATAGAGTTCTTGATCTCGAATTGCATTTCCTATTGATATTAATTGGTTAAATTCTATCATAAAGTGTACCTCCCATTATTTCTGGTCAGCAAGGCTCCTCTTTTGATTCCAAACCCACTTTTTGATACGGTGATAATGAAATTGACATATGTTGCTAAACAATAAAGTATATTAATTAAATCAAACAAGTATTAACACCATTATTACTCCAAATCTGTTTACATCCATCAGCCAAATGAGTCATTCATCTGGGTTTGCATTTCGTGCTAATGTGAATTTGATTATTTCCTAAATAATGGGACTTTCAAATCACCTCAAGCTAATTAGGCTCCTCTTCTTGTTACAAGAACAATTTTTCATGCATTCACCATGAATTTATCTGTTGACTCTTTCTTAACGACTATATTCATTATGAAAACAATTTCCATGAATCGTCTATAACATGAATTCATTCAATTGCAACAAACAATAGAGTTCTTGATCTTAAATTGCATTTCTTATTGATATTAATTGGTTGAATTCTAAAATAAAGAGTACCTCCCATCATTTGTGGTTAGCATGTCGAAGCTTTTGATTCCAAACACACTTTTTGATAAAGCGATAATTAAAATGACATATGTTGCTAAACAATGAAGTATATTAATTAAATCAAACAAGTATTAACACCATTATTTCTCCAAATCTGTTTGTGTCCATCAGCCAAATGAGTCATTCGTCTTGGATAGCATATCATGCCAATGTGAACTTGTTTAATTACTATATAATGGGGCTTTCTAATCACCTCAAGCTAATTAGGCTCCTCTTCTTGTTACAAGAACAATTTTTCATGCATTCACCATGAAATTATCTTTTGACTCTTTCTTAACGACTATATTCATTATGAAAACAATTTCCATGAATCGTTTATAACATGAATTCATTCAATTGCAATAAACAATAGAGTTCCTGATCTTAAATTGCATTTCTTATTGATATTAATTGGTTGAATTCTAAAATAAAGAGTACCTCCCATCATTTCTAGTTAGCAAGGCTCCTCTTTTGATTCCAAATGCACTTTTTGATACGGTGATAATGAAATTGATATATGATGGTAAACAACGAAGTATATTAATTAAATCAAATAAGTATTAACACCATTATTACTCCAAATCAGTTTTCATCCATCAACCAAAGGAGTCATTCATCTGGGTTTGCATTTCGTGCTAATGTGAACTTGATTAATTGCTAAATAATGAGAGTTTCTACTCACCTTAAGCTAATTACACATCCCTTCTTGTTACAAAAACTATTTTTCATGCATTGACCATGAAATTATATGTTGACTCTTTCTTAACGACTATATTCATTATGAAAACAATTTCCATGAATCGTCTATAACATGAATTCATTCAATTGCAACAAAAAATAGAGTTCTTAATCTTAAATTGCATTTCTTATTGATATTAATTGGTTGAATACTAAAATAAAGAGTACCACCCATCATTTGTGGTTAACAAGTCGATGCTTTTGATTCCAAACACACTTTTTGATAAAGCGATAATTAAATTGACATATGTTGCTAAACAATGAAGTATATTAATTAAATCAAACAAGTATTAACACCATTACTACTCCAAATCTGTTTGCATCCATCCGCAAAATGTGTCATTCATCTAGGATTGAAGTTCTTGCCAATGTGAACTTGTTTAGTTCCTAAATAATGAGACTTTCTAATCACCTCAAGCTAATAACGCTCCTCTTATTGTTACAAGAACTATTTTTCATGCATTAACAATTAAATTATCAGTTGACTCCTCCTTAATATCTATATTCATTACGAAAACAATTTCCATGAATCGCCTCCAACAAGAATTCATTCAATTGCAACAAACAATAGAGTTCTTGATCTCGAATTGCATTTCCTATTGATATTAATTGGTTGAATTCCGAAATAAAGAGTACCTCCCATCATTTCTAGTTAGCAAGGCTCCTCTTTTGATTCCAAACACACTTTTTTGATACTGTGATAATGAAATTGACATATGATGCTAAACAACGAAGTATATTAATTAAATCAAACAAGTATTAACACCATTATTACTCCAAATCTGTTTACATCCATCAGCCAAATGAGTCATTCATCTGGGTTTGGCTTTCGTGCTAATGTGAACTTGATTAATTCCTAAATAATGAGAGTTTCGACTCACCTCAAGCTAATTATGCTCCTCTTCTTGTTACAAGAACTATTTTTCATGGATTGACCATGAAATTATATGTCGACTGTTTCTTAACGACTATATTCATTATGAAAACAATTTCCATGAATCGTCTATAACATGAATTCATTCAATTGCAACAAACAATAGAGTTCTTCATCTTAAATTGCATTTCTTTTTCATATTAATTGGTTGAATTCTAAAATAAAGAGTACCTCCCATCATTTGTGGTTAGCAAGTCAAAATTATTGATTCCAAACCACTTTTTGATAAAGTGATAATGAAATTGACATATGTTGCTAAACAATGAAGTATATTAATTAAATCAAACAAGTATTAACACCATTATTACTCCAAATCTGTTTGCGTCCATCAGCCAAATGTGTCATTCCTCTTAGATAGCATTTCATGCCAATGTGAAATTGTGTAATTACTAAATAATGAGACTTTCTAAACACCTTAAGCTAATTAGGCTCCTCTTCTTATTACAAGAACTATTTTTCATGCATTAACCATTAAATTATCTATTGACCCCTTCTTAACGTCTATATTCATTATGAAAACAATTTCCATGAAACGTCTATTACATGAATTCATTCAATTGCAACAAACAATAGAGTTCCTGATCTTAAATTGCATTTCTTATTGATTTTAATTGGTTGAATTCTAAAATAAAGAGTACCTCCCATCATTTGTACTTCGCAAGGCTCCTCTTTTGATTCCAAACTCACTTTTGGATACGGTGATAATGAAATCGACATATGATGCTAAACAACGAAGTATATTAATTAAATCAAACAAGTATTAACACCATTATTACTCCAAATCTGTTTACATCCATCAGCCAAAGGAGTCATTCATCTGGGTTTGCATTTCGTGCTAATGTGAACTTGATTAATTCCTAAATAATGAGAGTTTCTACTCACCATAAGCTAATTACACACCCCTTCTTGTTACAAGAAATATTTTTCATGCATTGACCATGAAATTATATGTTAACTCTTTCTTAACGACTATAGTCATTATGAAAACAATTTGCATGAATCGTCTATAACATGAATTCATTCAACTGCAACAAACAATAGTGTTCTTAATCTTAAATTGCATTTCATATTGATATTAATTGGTTGATTTCTAAAATAAAGAGTACCTCCCATCATTTGTGGTTAGCAAGTTGAATCTTTTGATTCCAAACCACTTTTTGATAAAGTGATAATGAAATTGACATATGTTGCTAAACAATCAAGTATATTAATTAAATCAAACAAGTATTAACACCATTATTTCTCCAAATCTGTTTGTGTCCATCAGCCAAACGAGTCATTCTTCTTGGATAGCATTTCATGCCAAAGTGAACTTGTTTAATTACTATATAATGGGGCTTTCTAAACACCTCAAGCTAATTAGGCTCCTCTTCTTGTTACAAGAACAATTTTTCATGCATTCACCATGAAATTATCTATTGACTCTTTCTTAACGACTATATTCATTATGAAAACAATTTCCATGAATCGTCTATAACATGAATTCATTCAATTGCAACAAACAATAGAGTTCCTGATCTTTAATTGCATTTCTTATTGATATTAATTGGTTGAATTCTGAAATAAAGAGTACCTCCCATCATTTCTAGTTAGCAAGGCTCCTCTTTTGATTCCAAATGCACTTTTTGATACGGTGATAATAATATTGACATATGTTGCTAAACAACGAAGTATATTAATTAAATCAAACAAGTATTAACACCATTATTACTCCAAATCTGTTTTCATCCATCAGCCAAAGGAGTCATTCATCTGGGTTTGCATTTCGTGCTAATATGAACTTGATTAATTCCTAAATAATGAGAGTTTCTACTCACCTTAACCTAATTACACACCCCTTCTTGTTACAAGAATTATTTTTCATGCATTGACCATGAAATTTTATGTTGACTCTTTCATAACGACTATATTCATTATGAAAACAATTTCCATGAATCTTCTATAACATGAATTCATTCGATTGCAACAAACAATAGAGTTCTTGATCTTAAATTGCATTTCTTATTGATATTAATTGGTTGAATTCTAAAATAAAGAGTACCTCCCATCATTTGTGGTTAGCAAGTCGATGCTTTTGATTCCAAACACACTTTTTGATAAAGCGATAATTAAATTGACATATGTTGCTAAACAATGAAGTATATTAATTAAATGAAACATGTATTAACACCATTACTACTCCAAATCTGTTTGCATCCATCTACCAAATGTGTCATTCATCTTGGATTGAATTTCTTGCCAATGTGAACTTGTTTAGTTCCTAAATAATGAGACTTTCTAATCACCTCAAGCTAATTAGGCTCCTCTTCTTGTTACAAGAACTATTTTTCATGCGTTAACCATTAAATTATCTGTTGACTCATTTTTAATGTCTATATTCATTATGAAAACAATTTCCATGAATCTTCTATAACATGAATTCATTCAATTGCAACAAACAATAGAGTTCTTGATCTCGAATTGCATTTCCTATTGATATTAATTGGTTGAATTCCGAAATAAAGAGTACCTCCCATCATTTCTAGTTAGCAAGGCGCCTCTTTTGATTCCAAACACAATTTTTTGATACTGTGATAATGAAATTGACATATGATGCTAAACAACGAAGTATATTATTTAAATCAAACACGTATTAACACTATTATTACCCCAAATCTATTTACATCCATCAGCCAAATGAGTCATTCATCTGGGTTTCCATTTCGTGCTAATGTGAACTTGTTTAATTCTGAAGTAATGAGAGTTTAGACTCACCTCAAGCTCATTATGCTCCTCTTATTGTTACAAGAACTATTTTTCATGGATTGACCATGAAATTATATGTCGACTCTTTCTTAATGACTATATTCATTATGAAAACAATTTCCATGAATCGTCTATAACATGAATTCATTCAATTGCAACAAACAATAGAGTTCTTGATCTTAAATTGCATTTCTTATTGATATTAATTGGTTGAATTCTAAAATAAAGAGTACCTCCCATCATTTGTGGTTAGCAAGTCGATGCTTTTGATTCCAAACACACTTTTTGATAAAGCGATAATTAAATTGACATATGTTGCTAAACAATGAAGTATATTAATTAAATCAAACAAGTATTAACACCATTACTACTCCAAATCTGTTTGCATCCTTCAGCCAATGTGTCATTCCACTTGGATATCATTTCATGCCAATGTGAAATTGTTTAATTACAAAATAATGTGACTTTCTAAGCACCTTAAGCTAATTAGGCTCTTCTTCTTGTTACAAGAACTATTTTTCACGCATTAACCATTAAATTATCTATTGACCCCTTTTAATGTCTATATTCATTATGAAAACAATTTCCATGAATCTTCTATAAGATGAATTCATTCAATTGCAACAAACAATAGATTTCTTGATCTCAAATTGCATTTGTTATTGTTATTAATTGGTTGAATTCTGAAATAAAGAGTACCTCCCATTATTTTTCGTTAGCAAGGCTCCTCTTTTGATTACAAACACACTTTTTTGATACTGTGATAATGAAATTGACATATGGTGCTAAAGAACGAAGTATATTAATTAAATCAAACAAGTATTAACAACATTATTACTCCAAAGCTGTTTGCGTCCATCAGCCAAATGTGTCATTCCTCTTGGATAGCATTTCATGCCAATGAGAAATTGTTTAATTACAAAATAATGTGACTTTCTAAACACCTTAAGCTAATTAAGCTCCTCTTCTTGTTACAAGAACTATTTTTCATGCATTAACCATTAAATTATCTGTTGACCCCTTCTTAACATCTATATTCATTATGAAAACAATTTCCATGAATCTTCTATAACATGAATTCATTCAATTGCAACAAACAATAGAGTTCTTGATCTCGAATTGCATTTCCTATTGATATTAATTGGTTAAATTCTATCATAAAGTGTACCTCCCATTATTTCTGGTCAGCAAGGCTCCTCTTTTGATTCCAAACCCACTTTTTGATACGGTGATAATGAAATTGACATATGTTGCTAAACAATGAAGTATATTAATTAAATCAAACAAGTATTAACACCATTATTACTCCAAATCTGTTTACATCCATCAGCCAAATGAGTCATTCATCTGGGTTTGCATTTCGTGCTAATGTGAACTTGATTATTTCCTA
Organism: Ceriops zippeliana; assembly: GCA_037897445.1. NCBI lineage: Eukaryota > Viridiplantae > Streptophyta > Magnoliopsida > Malpighiales > Rhizophoraceae > Ceriops > Ceriops zippeliana. Next base: position 104,884 of record JBAPLH010000358.1, on the reverse strand, counting down.
AATAATGGGACTTTCAAATCACCTCAAGCTAATTAGGCTCCTCTTCTTGTTACAAGAACAATTTTTCATGCATTCACCATGAAATTATCTGTTGACTCTTTCTTAACGACTATATTCATTATGAAAACAATTTCCATGAATCGTCTTAACATGAATTCATTCAATTGCAACAAACAATAGAGTTCTTGATCTTAAATTGCATTTCTTATTGATATTAATTGGTTGAATTCTAAAATAAAGAGTACCTCCCATCATTTGTGGTTAGCATGTCGAAGCTTTTGATTCCAAACACACTTTTTGATAAAGCGATAATTAAATTGACATATGTTGCTAAACAATGAAGTATATTAATTAAATCAAACAAGTATTAACACCATTATTTCTCCAAATCTGTTTGTGTCCATCAGCCAAATGAGTCATTCGTCTTGGATAGCATTTCATGCCAATGTGAACTTGTTTAATTACTATATAATGGGGCTTTCTAATCACCTCAAGCTAATTAGGCTCCTCTTCTTGTTACAAGAACAATTTTTCATGCATTCACCATGAAATTATCTGTTGACTCTTTCTTAACGACTATATTCATTATGAAAACAATTTCCATGAATCGTTTATAACATGAATTCATTCAATTGCAACAAACAATAGAGTTCCTGATCTTAAATTGCATTTCTTATTGATATTAATTGGTTGAATTCTAAAATAAAGAGTATCTCCTATCATTTCTAGTTAGCAAGGCTCCTCTTTTGATTCCAAACGCACTTTTTGATACGGTGATATTGAAATTGATATATGATGGTAAACAACGAAGTATATTAATTAAATCAAACAAGTATTAACACCATTATTACTCCAAATCAGTTTTCATCCATCAACCAAAGGAGTCATTCATCTGGGTTTGCATTTCGTGCTAATGTGAACTTGATTAATTGCTAAATAATGAGAGTTTCTACTCACCTTAAGCTAATTACACATCCCTTCTTGTTACAAAAACTATTTTTCATGCATTGACCATGAAATTATATGTTGACTCTTTCTTAACGACTATATTCATTTTGAAAACAATTTCCATGAATCGTCTATAACATGAATTCATTCAATTGCAACAAAAAATAGAGTTCTTAATCTTAAATTGCATTTCTTATTGATATTAATTGGTTGAATTCTAAAATAAAGAGTACCTCCCATCATTTGTGGTTAGCAAGTCGATGCTTTTGATTCCAAACACACTTTTTGATAAAGCGATAATTAAATTGACATATGTTGCTAAACAATGAAGTATATTAATTAAATCAAACAAGTATTAACACCATTACTACTCCAAATCTATTTGCATCCATCTGCCAAATGTGTCATTCATCTAGGATTGAATTTCCTGCCAATGTGAACTTGTTTAGTTCCTAAATAATGAGACTTTCTAATTACCTCAAGCTAATTAGGCTCCTATTCTTGTTACAAGAACTATTTTTCATGCATTAACCATTAAATTATCTGTTGACTCCTCCTTAATATCTATATTCATTATGAAAACAATTTCCATGAATCGCCTGTAACAAGAATTCATTCACTTGCAACAAACAATAGAGTTCTTGATCTCGAATTGCATTTCCTATTCTTATTAATTGGTTGAATTCATCCATCAGTCAAATGAGTCATTCATCTGGGTTTGCATTTCGTGCTAATGTGAACTTGATTAATTCCTAAATAATGATAGTTTCGACCCACCTCAAGCTAATTACGCTCCCCTTCTTGTTACAAGAACTATTTTTCATGGATCGACCATGAAATTATATGTCAACTCTTTCTTAACAACTATATTCATTATGAAAACAATTTCCATGAATCGTCTATAACATGAATTCATTCAATTGCAACAAACAATAGAGTTCTTGATCTTAAATTGCATTTCTTATTGATATTAATTGGTTGAATTCTAAAATAAAGAGTACCTTCCATCATTTGTGGTTAGCAAGTCGAATCTTTTGATTCCAAATCACTTTTCGATAAAGTGATAATGAAATTGACATATGTTTCTAAACAATGAAGTATATTAATTAAATCAAACAAGTATTAACACCATTATTACTCCAAATCTGTTTGCGTCCATAAGCCAAATGTGTCATTCCTCTTGGATAGCATTTCATGCCAATGTGAAATTGTTTAATTACAAAATAATGTGACTTTCTAATCACGTTAAGCTAGTTAGGCTCCTCTTCTTGTTACAAGAACTATTTTTCATGCATTAACCATTAAATTATCTGTTGACCCCTTCTTGACGTCTATATTCATTATGAAAACAATTTCCATGAATCTTCTATAACATGAATTCATTCAATTGTAACAAACAATAGATTTCTTGATCTCAAATTGCATTTGCTATTGACATTAATTGGTTGAATTCTAACATAAATTGTACCTCCCATTATTTCTGGTCAGCAAGGCTCCTCTTTTGATTCCAAACACACTTTTTGATACAGTGATAATGAAATTGACATATGATGGTAAACAACGAAGTATATTAATTAAATCAAACAAGTATTAACACCATTATTACTCCAAATGTGTTTACATCCATTAGCCAAATGAGTCATTCATCTGGGTTTGCATTTCCTACTAATGTGAACTTTATTAATTCCTAAATAATGAGAGTTTCTACTCACCTTAAGCTAATTACGCTCCTCTTCTTGTTACAAGAAATATTTTTCATGCATTCACCGTAAAATTATCTGTTGACTCTTGCTTAACGACTATATTCATTATGAAAACAATTTCCATGAATCACCTATAACATGAATTCATTCAATTGCAACAAACAATAGAGTTCTTAATCTTAAATTGCATTTCTTATTGATATTAATTGGTTGAATTCTAAAATAAAGAGTACCTCCCATCATCTCTTGTTAGCAGGTCAAATCTTTTGATTCCAAACACTCTTTTTGATAAAGCGATAATGAAATTGACATATGTTGCTAAACAACGAAGTATATTAATTAAATCAAACAAGTATTAACACCATTATTACTCCAAATCTATTTGTGTCCTTCAGCCAAAGGAGTCAATTCTCTTGGATAGCATGTCATGCCAATATGAACTTGTTTAATTACTAAATAATGGGACTTTCTAACCACCTCAAGCTAAGCTCCTCTTCTTGTTACAAGAACTATTTTTAATGCATTCAGCATGAAATTATCTATTAACTCTTTCTTAATGACCATATTCATTATGAAAACATTTTCTATGAATCGTCTATAACATGAAGTCATTCAATTGCAACAAACAATAGAGTTCTTGATCTTAAATTGCATTTCTTGTGGATATTAAATGGTTGAATTCTAAAATAAAGAGTACCTCCTATCATTTGTGGTTAGCAAGTCGATGCTTTTGATTCCAAACACACTTTTTGATAAAGCGATAATGAAATTGACATATCTTGCTAAACAATGAAGTATATTAATTAAATCATACAAGTATTAACACCATTATTATTCCAAATCTGTTTGCGTCAATCGACCAAATGGGCCATTTGTCTTGTATAGCATTTCATGCCAATGTGAACTTGTTTAATTACTAAATAATGCGACTTTCTAACCACCTCAAGCTAGTTACTCTCCTCTTCTTGTTACAAGAACTATTTTTAATGCATTCACCATGAAATTATCTGTTGACTCTTTCTTAACGACTATATTCATTATGAAAACAATTTCCATGAATCGTCTATAACATGAATTCATTCAATTGCAACAAACAATAGAGTTCTTGATCTTAAATTGCATTTCTTATTGATATTAATTGGTTGAATTCTAAAATAAAGAGTACCTCCCATCATTTCTGGTTAGCAGGTCGAATCTTTTGATTCCAATCACACTTTTTGATAAAGCGATAATGAAATTGACATATGTTGCTAAACAATGAAGTATATTAATTAAGTCAAACAAGTATTAACACCATTATTACTCCAAATCTGTTTGCGTCCATCAGCCAAATGAGTCATTCCTCTTGGATCGCATTTCATGCCAATGTTAACTTGTTTAATTACTAAATAATGGGACATTCTAACCACCTCGATCTAATTACGATCCTTTTCTTGTTACAAGAACTATTTTTAATGCATTCACCATGAAATTATCTGTTGACTCTATCTTAATGACAATATTCATTATGAAAACAATTTGCATGAATCGTCTATAACATGAATTCATTCAATTGCAAAAACATTTGAGTTCTTGATCTTAAATTGCATTTTTTATTGATATTAATTGGTTGAATTCTAAAATAAAGAGTTCCTCCCATCATTTGTGGATAGCAAGTCGATGCTTTTGATTCCAAACACACTTTTTGATAAAGCGATAATTAAATTGACATATGTTGCTAAACAATGAAGTATATTAATTAAATCAAACAAGTATTAACACCATTACTACTCCAAATCTGTTTGCATCCATCTGCCAAATGTGTCATTCATCTAGGATTGAATTTCCTGCCAATGTGAACTTGTTTAGTTCCTAAATAATGAGACTTTCTAATTACCTCAAGCTAATTAGGCTCCTCTTCTTGTTACAAGAACTATTTTTCATGCATTAACCATTAAATTATCTGTTGACTCCTCCTTAATATCTATATTCATTATGAAAACAATTTCCATGAATCGCCTCTAACAAGAATTCATTCACTTGCAACAAACAATAGAGTTCTTGATCTCGAATTGCATTTCCTATTCTTATTAATTGGTTGAATTCATCCATCAGTCAAATGAGTCATTCATCTGGGTTTGCATTTCGTGCTAATGTGAACTTGATTAATTCCTAAATAATGATAGTTTCGACCCACCTCAAGCTAATTACGCTCCCCTTCTTGTTACAAGAACTATTTTTCATGGATCGACCATGAAATTATATGTCAACTCTTTCTTAACAACTATATTCATTATGAAAACAATTTCCATGAATCGTCTATAACATGAATTCATTCAATTGCAACAAACAATAGAGTTCTTGATCTTAAATTGCATTTCTTATTGATATTAATTGGTTGAATTCTAAAATAAAGAGTACCTTCCATCATTTGTGGTTAGCAAGTTGAATCTTTTGATTCCAAACCACTTTTCGATAAAGTGATAATGAAATTGACATATGTTTCTAAACAATGAAGTATATTAATTAAATCAAACAAGCATTAACACCATTATTACTCCAAATCTGTTTGCGTCCATAAGCCAAATGTGTCATTCCTCTTGGATAGCATTTCATGCCAATGTGAAATTGTTTAATTACAAAATAATGTGACTTTCTAATCACGTTAAGCTAGTTAGGCTCCTCTTCTTGTTACAAGAACTATTTTTCATGCATTAACCATTAAATTATCTGTTGACCCCTTCTTAACGTCTATATTCATTATGAAAACAATTTCCATGAATCTTCTATAACATGAATTCATTCAATTGTAACAAACAATAGATTTCTTGATCTCAAATTGCATTTGCTATTGACATTAATTGGTTGAATTCTAACATAAATTGTACCCATCCCATTATTTCTGGTCAGCAAGGCTCCTCTTTTGATTCCAAACACACTTTTTGATACAGTGATAATGAAATTGACATATGATGGTAAACAACGAAGTATATTAATTAAATCAAACAAGTATTAACACCATTATTACTCCAAATGTGTTTACATCCATTAGCCAAATGAGTCATTCATCTGGGTTTGCATTTCCTACTAATGTGAACTTTATTAATTCCTAAATAATGAGAGTTTCTACTCACCTTAAGCTAATTACGCTCCTCTTCTTGTTACAAGAAATATTTTTCATGCATTCACCGTAAAATTATCTGTTGACTCTTGCTTAACGACTATATTCATTATGAAAACAATTTCCATGAATCACCTATAACATGAATTCATTCAATTGCAACAAACAATAGAGTTCTTAATCTTAAATTGCATTTCTTATTGATATTAATTGGTTGAATTCTAAAATAAAGAGTACCTCCCATCATCTCTTGTTAGCAGGTCAAATCTTTTGATTCCAAACACTCTTTTTGATAAAGCGATAATGAAATTGACATATGTTGCTAAACAACGAAGTATATTAATTAAATCAAACAAGTATTAACACCATTATTACTCCAAATCTATTTGTGTCCTTCAGCCAAAGGAGTCAATTCTCTTGGATAGCATGTCATGCCAATATGAACTTGTTTAATTACTAAATAATGGGACTTTCTAACCACCTCAAGCTAAGCTCCTCTTCTTGTTACAAGAACTATTTTTAATGCATTCACCATGAAATTATCTGTTGACTCTTTCTTAACGACTCTATTCATTATGAAAACAATTTCCATGAATCGTCTATAACATGAATTCATTCAATTGCAACAAACAATAGAGTTCTTGATCATAAATTGCATTTCTTATTGATATTAATTGGTTGAATTTTAAAATAAAGAGTGCCTCCCATCTTTTCTAGTTAGCAGGTCAAATCTTTTGATTCCAAACACACTTTTTGATAAAGCGATAATGAAATTGACATATGTTGCTAAACAACGAAGTATATTAATTAAATCAAATAGGTATTAACACCATTATTACTCCAAATCTGTTTGCATCCATCAGCCAAATGAGTCATTCCTCTTGGATAGCATTTCATGCCAAGGTGAACTTGTTTAATTACTAAATAATGCGACTTTCTAACCACCTCAATCTAATTACGATCCTCTTCTTGTTACAAGAACTATTTTTAATGCATTCACCATGAAATTATCTGTTGACTCTTTCTTAACGACTGTATTCATTATGAAAACAATTTCCATGAATCGTCTATAACATGAAGTCATTCAATTGCAACAAACAATAGAGTTCTTGATCTTAAATTGCATTTCTTATTGAAATTAATTGGTTGAATTCTAAAATAAAGAGTACCTCCCATCATTTGTGGTTAGCAAGTCGATGCTTTTGATTCCAAACACACTTTTTGATAAAGCGATAATTAAATTAACATATGTTGCAAAACAATGAAGTATATTAATTAAATCAAACAAGTATTAACACCATTATTTCTCCAAATCTATTTGCGTCCATCATCCAAATGAGTCTTTACTCTTGGATAGCATTTCATGCCAATGTGAACTTGTTTAATTACCAAAATAATGGGACTTACTAACCACCTCAAGCAAATTACGTTCCTCTTCTTCTTACAAGAACTATTTTTAATGCATTCACCACGAAATTATCTGTTAACTCTTTCTTAATGACTATATTCATTATGAAAACAATTTCCATGAATCATCTATAACATGAATTCATTCAATTGCAACAAACAATAGAGTTCTTGATCTTAAATTGCATTTCTTATTGATATTAATTGGTTGAATTCTAAAATAAAGAGTGCCTCCCATCATCTCTAATTAGCAGGTCGAATCTTTTGATTCCAAACACACTTTTTGATAAAGTGATAATGAAATTGACATATGTTGCTAAACAACGAAGTATATTAATTAAATCAAACAAGTATTAACACCATTATTACTCCAAATCTGTTTACATCCATCAGGCAAAGGAGTAATTCATCTGGGTTTGCATTTCGTGCTAATGTGAACTTGATTAATTCCTAAATAATGAGAGTTTCTACTCACCTTGAGCTAATTACGCTCCTCTTCTTGTTACAAGAACTATTTTTCATGCATTCACCATGAAATTATCTGTTGACTCTTTCTTAACGAATATATTCATTATGAAAACAATTTCCATGAATCGTCTATAACATGAATTCATTCAATTGCAACAAACAATAGAGTTCTTGATCTTAAATTGCATTTCTTATTGATATTAATTGGTTGAATTCTAAAATAAAGAGTACCTCCCGTCATTTGTGGTTAGCAAGTCTATGCTTTTGATTCCATACACACTTTTTGATAAAGCGATAATGAAATTGACATATGGTGCTAAACAACGAAGTATATTAATTAAATCAAACAAGTATTAACACCATTATTACTCCAAATCTTCTTGCGTCCATCAGCCAAATGAGTCATTCCTCCTGGATAGCATTTCATGCCAATGTGAACTTGTTTAATTACTAAATAATGGGACTTTCTAACCACCTCAATCTAATTACGATCCTCTTCTTGTTACAAGAACTATGTTTAATGCATTCACCATGAAATTATCTGTTGACTCTTCCTTAACGATTGTATTCATTATGAAAACAATTTCGATGAATCGTCTATAACATGAAGTCATTCAATTGCAACAAACAATAGAGTTCTTGATCTTAAATTGCATTTCTTATTGATATTAATTGGTTGAATTCTAAAATAAAGAGTACTTCCCATCATTTGTGGTTAGCAAGTCGAAGCTTTTGATTCCAAACACACTTTTTGATAAAGCGATAATGAAATTGACATATGTTGATAAACAATGAAGTATATTAATTAAATCAAACAAGTATTAACACCATTATTACTCTGAATCTGTTTGCGTCCATCAGCCAAGTGAGTCATTGGTCTTGGATAGCATTTCATGCCAATTTGAACTATTATTTAATTACTAAATAATGGGACTTTCTAATCACCTCAACCAAATTAGGCTCCTCTTCTTGTTACAAGAACTATTTTTAATGCATTCACCATGAAATTATCTGTTGACTCTTTCTTAACGACTCTATTCATTATGAAAAAAATTTCCATGAATCGTCTATAACATGAATTCATTCAATTGCAACAAACAATAGAGTTCTTGATGATAAATTGCATTTCTTATTGATATTAATTGGTTGAATTTTAAAATAAAGAGTGCCTCCCATCTTTTCTAGTTAGCAGGTCAAATCTTTTGTTTCCAAACACACTTTTTGATAAAGTGATAATGAAATTGACATATGTTGCTAAACAAGGAAGTATATTAATTAAATCAAACAAGTATTAACACCATTATTACTCCAAATCTGTTTGCATCCATCAGCCAAATGAGTCATTCCTCTTGGATAGCATTTCATGCCAATGTGAACTTGTTTAATTACTAAATAATGGGACTTTCTAACCACCTCAATCTAATTACGATCCTCTTCTTGTTACAAGAACTATTTTTAATGCATTCACCATGAAATTATCTGTTGACTCTTTCTTAACGACTGTATTCATTATGAAATCAATTTCCATGAATCATCTATAATATGAAGTCATTCAATTGCAACAAACAATAGAGTTCTTGTTCTGAAATTGCATTTCTTATTGATATTAATTGGTTGAATTCTAAAATAAAGAGTACTTCCCGTCATTTGTGGTTAGCAAGTCGAAGCTTTTGATTCCAAACACACTTTTTGATAAAGCGATAATGAAATTGACATATGTTGCTAAACAATGAAGTATATTAATTAAATCAAACAAGTATTAACACCATTATTACTCTGAATCTGTTTGCGTCCATCAGCCAAGTGAGTCATTCGTCTTGGATAGCATTTCATGCCAAATGTGAATTCTTATTGAAATTAATTGGTTGAATTCTAAAATAAAGAGTACCTCCCATCATTTGTGGTTAGCAAGTCGAAGCTTTTGATTCCAAACACACTTTTTGATAAAGCGATAATTAAATTAACATATGTTGCAAAACAATGAAGTATATTAATTAAATCAAACAAGTATTAACACCATTATTTCTCCAAATCTATTTGCGTCCATCATCCAAATGAGTCTTTACTCTTGGATAGCATTTCATGCCAATGTGAACTTGTTTAATTACCAAAATAATGGGACTTACTAACCACCTCAAGCAAATTACGTTCCTCTTCTTCTTACAAGAACTATTTTTTTAATGCATTCACCACGAAATTATCTTTTGACTCTTTCTTAACGACTATATTCATTATGAAAACAATTTCCATGAATCGTCTATAACCTGAATTCATTCATTTGCAACAAACAATAGAGTTCTTGATCTTAAATTGCATTTCTTATTGATTATAATTGGTTGAATTCTAAAATAAACAGTACCTCCCATCATTTGTGGTTAGCGAGTCGAATATTTTGATTCCAAACACACTTTTTGATAAAGCGATAATGAAATTGACATATGTTGCTAATCAACGAAGTATATTAATTAAATAAAACAAGTATTAACACCATTATTACTCCAAATCTGTTTACATCCATCAGCCAAAGGAGTAATTCATCTAGGTTTTCATTTCGTGCTAATGTGAACTTGATTAATTCCTAAATAATGAGAGTTTCTACTCATCTTGAGCTAATTACGCTCCTCTTCTTGTTACAAGAACTATTTTTCATGCATTCACACCATGAAATTATCTGTTGACTCTTTCTTAAAGACTATATTCATTATGAAAACAATTTCCATGAATCGTCTATAACATGAATTCATTCAATTGTAACAAACAATAGAGTTCTTGATCTTAAATTGCATTTCTTATCGATATTAATTGGTTGAATTCTAAAATAAAGAGTACCTCCCATCATTTGTGGTTAGCAAGTCGATGCTTTTGATTCCAAACACACTTTTTGATAAAGCGATAATTAAATTGACATATGTTGCTAAACAATGAAGTATATTAATTAAATCAAACAGGTATTCACACCATTATTACTCCAAATCTATTTGCGTCCATCAGACAAATGAGTCATTCGTCTTGGATAGCATGTCATGCCAATGGGAACTTCTATAATTACTAAATAATGGGACTTTCTAACCACCTCAAGCTAATTACGCTCCTCTTCTTGTTACAAGAACTATTTTTAATGCATTCACTATGAAATTATCTGTTGACTCTTTCTTAACGACTGTATTCATGATGAAAACAATTTCCATGAATCGTCTATAACATGAAGTCATTCAATTGCAACAAACAATTGAGTTCTTGATCTGAAATTGCATTTCTTATTGATATTAATTGGTTGAATTCTAAAATAAACAGTTCCTCCCATCATTTGTGGTTAGCGAGTTGAAGATTTTGATTCCAAACACACTTTTTGATAAAGTGATAATGAAATTGACATATGTTGCTAATCAACGAAGTATATTAATTATATCAAACGAGTATTAACACCATTATTATTCCAAATCTGTTTACATCCATTAGCCAAAGGAGTAATTCATCTGGGTTTGCATTTCGTGCTAATGTGAGCTTGATTAATTCCTAAATAATGAGAGTTTCTACTCACCTTAAGCTAATTACGCTCCTCTTCTTGTTACAAGAACTATTTTTCATGCATTCACCATGAAATTATCTGTTGACTCTTTTTCTTAACGACTATATTCATTATGAAAAACAATTTCCATGAATCGTCTATAACATGAATTCATTCAATTGCAACAAACAATAGAGTTCTTGATCTTAAATTGCATTTCTTATTGGTATTAATTGGTTGAATTCTAAAATAAAGAGTCCTCCCATCATTTGTGGTTAGCAAGTCGATGCTTTTGATTCCAAACACACTTTTTGATAAAGCGATAATTAAATTGACATATGTTGCAAAACAATGAAGTATATTAATTAAATCAAACAAGTATTAACACCATTATTACTCCATATCTGTTTGCGTCCTTCATCCAAATGAGTCATTACTCTTCGATAGCATTTCATGCCAATGTGAACTTGTTTAATTACTAAATAATGGGACTTTCTAATCACCTCAAGCTAATTAGGCTCCTCTTCTTGTTACAAGAACTATTTTTCATGCATTCACCGTAAAATTATCTGTTGACTCTTTCCTAACGACTATATTCATTATGAAAACAATTTCCATGAATCGTCTATAACATGAATTCATTCAATTACAACAAACAATAGAGTTCTTGATCTTAAATTGCATTTCTTATTGAAATTAATTGGTTGAATTCTAAAATAAAGAGTACCTCCCATCATTTGTGGTCAGCAAGTCGATGCTTTTGATTCCAAACACACTTTTTGATAAAGCGATAATTAAATTGACATATGTTGCTAAACAATGAAGTATATTAATTAAATCAAACAAGCATTAACACCATTATTACTCCAAATCTGTTTGCGTTCATCAGCCAAATGAGTCATTCCTCTTGGATAGCATTTCATGCCAATGTGAACTTGTTTAATTACTAAATAATGGGACTTTCTAATCACCTCAAGCTAATTAGGCTCCTCCTCTTGTTACAAGAACTATTTTTCATGCATTCACCGTAAAATTATCTGTTGACTCTTTCCTAACGACTGTATTCATTATGAAAACAATTTCCATGAATCGTCTATAACATGAATTCATTCAATTGCAACAAACAATAGAGTTCTTGATCTTAAATTGCATTTCTTATTGAAATTAATTGGTTGAATTCTAAAATAAAGAGTACCTCCCATCATTTGTGGTTAGCAAGTCGATGCTTTTGATTCCAAACACACTTTTTGATAAAGCGATAATTAAATTAACATATGTTGCAAAACAATGAAGTATATTAATTAAATCAAACAAGTATTAACACCATTATTTCTCCAAATCTATTTGCGTCCATCATCCAAATGAGTCTTTACTCTTGGATAGCATTTCATGCCAATGTGAACTTGTTTAATTACCAAAATAATGGGACTTACTAACCACCTCAAGCAAATTACGTTCCTCTTCTTCTTACAAGAACTATTTTTAATGCATTCACCACGAAATTATCTTTTGACTCTTTCTTAACGACTATATTCATTATGAAAACAATTTCCATGAATCGTCTATAACCTGAATTCATTCAGTTGCAACAAACAATAGAGTTCTTGATCTTAAATTGCATTTCTTATTGATTATAATTGGTTGAATTCTAAAATAAACAGTACCTCCCATCATTTGTGGTTAGCGAGTCGAATATTTTGATTCCAAACACACTTTTTGATAAAGCGATAATGAAATTGACATATGTTGCTAATCAACGAAGTATATTAATTAAATAAAACAAGTAGTATTAACACCATTATTACTCCAAATCTGTTTACATCCATCAGCCAAAGGAGTAATTCATCTAGGTTTTCATTTCGTGCTAATGTGAACTTGATTAATTCCTAAATAATGAGAGTTTCTACTCACTCATCTTGAGCTAATTACGCTCCTCTTCTTGTTACAAGAACTATTTTTCATGCATTCACCATGAAATTATCTGTTGACTCTTTCTTAAAGACTATATTCATTATGAAAACAAATTTCCATGAATCGTCTATAACATGAATTCATTCAATTGTAACAAACAATAGAGTTCTTGATCTTAAATTGCATTTCTTATCGATATTAATTGGTTGAATTCTAAAATAAAGAGTACCTCCCATCATTTGTGGTTAGCAAGTTGATGCTTTTGATTCCAAACACACTTTTTGATAAAGCGATAATTAAATTGACATATGATGCTAAACAATGAAGTATATTAATTAAATCAAACAGGTATTCACACCATTATTACTCCAAATCTATTTGCGTCCATCAGACAAATGAGTCATTCGTCTTGGATAGCATGTCATGCCAATGGGAACTTCTATAATTACTAAATAATGGGACTTTCTAACCACCTCAAGCTAATTACGCTCCTCTTCTTGTTACAAGAACTATTTTTAATGCATTCACTATGAAATTATCTGTTGACTCTTTCTTAACGACTGTATTCATTATGAAAACAATTTCCATGAATCGTCTATAACATGAAGTCATTCAATTGCAACAAACAATTGAGTTCTTGATCTGAAATTGCATTTCTTATTGATATTAATTGGTTGAATTCTAAAATAAAAAGTTCCTCCCATCATTTGTGGTTAGCGAGTTGAAGATTTTGATTCCAAACACACTTTTTGATAAAGCGATAATGAAATTGACATATGTTGCTAATCAACGAAGTATATTAATTATATCAAACGAGTATTAACACCATTATTATTCCAAATCTGTTTACATCCATTAGCAAAAGGAGTAATTCATCTGGGTTTGCATTTCGTGCTAATGTGAGCTTGATTAATTCCTAAATAATGAGAGTTTCTACTCACCTTAAGCTAATTACGCTCCTCTTCTTGTTACAAGAACTATTTTTCATGCATTCACCATGAAATTATCTGTTGACTCTTTCTTAACGACTATATTCATTATGAAAACAATTTCCATGAATCGTCTATAACATGAATTCATTCAATTGCAACAAACAATAGAGTTCTTGATCTTAAATTGCATTTCTTATTGGTATTAATTAGTTGAATTCTAAAATAAAGAGTACCTCCCATCATTTGTGGTTAGCAAGTCGATGCTTTTGATTCCAAACACACTTTTTGATAAAGCGATAATTAAATTGACATATGTTGCAAAACAATGAAGTATATTAATTAAATCAAACAAGTATTAATACCATTATTACTCCAAATCTGTTTGCGTCCTTCATCCAAATGAGTCATTACTCTTCGATAGCATTTCATGCCAATGTGAACTTGTTTAATTACTAAATAATGGGACTTTCTAATCACCTCAAGCTAATTAGGCTCCTCTTCTTGTTACAAGAACTATTTTTCATGCATTCACCGTAAAATTATCTGTTGACTCTTTCCTAAGGACTATATTCATTATGAAAATAATTTCCATGAATCGTCTATAACATGAATTCATTCAATTGCAACAAACAATAGAGTTCTTGATCTTAAATTGCATTTCTTATTGAAATTAATTGGTTGAATTCTAAAATAAAGAGTACCTCCCATCATTTGTGGTCAGCAAGTCGATGCTTTTGATTCCAAACACACTTTTTGATAAAGCGATAATTAAATTGACATATGTTGCTAAACAATGAAGTATATTAATTAAATCAAACAAGTATTAACACCATTATTACTCCAAATCTGTTTGTATCCATCAGCCAAATGAGTCATTCCTCTTGGATAGCATTTCATGCCAATGTGAACTTGTTTAATTACTAAATAATGGGACTTTCTAACCACCTCAATCTAATTACGATCCTCTTCTTGTTACAAGAACTATTTTTAATGCATTCACCATGAAATTATCTGTTGACTCTTTCTTAACGACTGTATTCATTATGAAATCAATTTCCATGAATCATCTATAACATGAAGTCATTCAATTGCAACAAACAATAGAGTTCTTGTTCTGAAATTGCATTTCTTATTGATATTAATTGGTTGAATTCTAAAATAAAGAGTACTTCCCGTCATTTGTGGTTAGCAAGTCGAAGCTTTTGATTCCAAACACACTTTTTGATAAAGCGATAATGAAATTGACATATGTTGCTAAACAATGAAGTATATTAATTAAATCAAACAAGTATTAACACCATTATTACTCTGAATCTGTTTGCGTCCATCAGCCAAGTGAGTCATTCGTCTTGGATAGCATTTCATGCCAATGTGAACTTGATTAATTACTAAATAATGGGACTTTCTAATCACCACAAGCTAATTAGGCTCCTCTTCTAGTTACAAGAACTATTTTTCATGCATTCACCGTAAAATTATCTGTTGACTCTTTCTTAACGACTATATTCATTATGAAAACAATTTCCATGAATCGTCTATAACATGAATTCATTCAATTGCAACAAACAATAGAGTTCTTGATCTTAAATTGCATTTCTTATTGAAATTAATTGGTTGAATTCTAAAATAAAGAGTACCTCCTATCATTTGTGGTTAGCAAGTCGAAGCTTTTGATTCCAAACACACTTTTTGATAAAGCGATAATTAAATTAACTTATGTTGCAAAACAATGAAGTATATTAATTAAATCAAACAAGTATTAACACCATTATTTCTCCAAATCTATTTGCGTCCATCATCCAAATGAGTCTTTACTCTTGGATAGCATTTCATGCCAATGTGAACTTGTTTAATTACCAAAATAATGGGACTTACTAACCACCTCAAGCAAATTACGTTCCTCTTCTTCTTACAAGAACTATTTTTAATGCATTCACCACGAAATTATCTTTTGACTCTTTCTTAACGACTATATTCATTATGAAAACAATTACCATGAATCGTCTATAACCTGAATTCATTCAGTTGCAACAAACAATAGAGTTCTTGATCTTAAATTGCATTTCTTATTGATTATAATTGGTTGAATTCTAAAATAAACAGTACCTCCCATCATTTGTGGTTAGCGAGTCGAATATTTTGATTCCAAACACACTTTTTGATAAAGCGATAATGAAATTGACATATGTTGCTAATCAACGAAGTATATTAATTAAATAAAACAAGTATTAACACCATTATTACTCCAAATCTGTTTACATCCATCAGCCAAAGGAGTAATTCATCTAGGTTTTCATTTCGTGCTAATGTGAACTTGATTAATTCCTAAATAATGAGAGTTTCTACTCATCTTGAGCTAATTACGCTCCTCTTCTTGTTACAAGAACTATTTTTCATGCATTCACCATGAAATTATCTGTTGACTCTTTCTTAAAGACTATATTCATTATGAAAACAATTTCCATGAATCGTCTATAACATGAATTCATTCAATTGTAACAAACATTAGAGTTCTTGATCTTAAATTGCATTTCTTATCGATATTAATTGGTTGAATTCTAAAATAAAGAGTACCTCCCATCATTTGTGGTTAGCAAGTCGATGCTTTTGATTCCAAACACACTTTTTGATAAAGCGATAATTAAATTGACATATGTTGCTAAACAATGAAGTATATTAATTAAATCCAACAGGTATTCACACCATTATTACTCCAAATCTATTTGCGTCCATCAGACAAATGAGTCATTCGTCTTGGATAGCATGTCATGCCAATGGGAACTTCTATAATTACTAAATAATGGGACTTTCTAACCACCTCAAGCTAATTACGCTCCTCTTCTTGTTACAAGAACTATTTTTAATGCATTCACTATGAAATTATCTGTTGACTCTTTCTTAACGACTGTATTCATTATGAAAACAATTTCCATGAATCGTCTATAACATGAAGTCATTCAATTGCAACAAACAATTGAGTTCTTGATCTGAAATTGCATTTCTTATTGATATTAATTGGTTGAATTCTAAAATAAACAGTTCCTCCCATCATTTGTGGTTAGCGAGTTGAAGATTTTGATTCCAAACACACTTTTTGATAAAGCGATAATGAAATTGACATATGTTGCTAATCAACGAAGTATATTAATTATATCAAACGAGTATTAACACCATTATTATTCCAAATCTGTTTACATCCATTAGCAAAAGGAGTAATTCATCTGGGTTTGCATTTCGTGCTAATGTGAGCTTGATTAATTCCTAAATAATGAGAGTTTCTACTCACCTTAAGCTAATTACGCTCCTCTTCTTGTTACAAGAACTATTTTTCATGCATTCACCATGAAATTATCTGTTGACTCTTTCTTAACGACTATATTCATTATGAAAACAATTTCCATGAATCGTCTATAACATGAATTCATTCAATTGCAACAAACAATAGAGTTCTTGATCTTAAATTGCATTTCTTATTGGTATTAATTGGTTGAATTTCTAAAATAAAGAGTACCTCCCATCATTTGTGGTTAGCAAGTCGATGCTTTTGATTCCAAACACACTTTTTGATAAAGCGATAATTAAAAATTGACATATGTTGCAAAACAATGAAGTATATTAATTAAAATCAAACACAAGTATTAATACCATTATTACTCCAAATCTGTTTGCGTCCTTCATCCAAATGAGTCATTACTCTTCGATAGCATTTCATGCCAATGTGAACTTGTTTTAATTACTAAATAATGGGACTTTTCTAATCACCTCAAGCTAATTAGGCTCCTCTTCTTGTTACAAGAACTATTTTCCATGCATTCACCGTAAAATTATCTGTTGACTCTTTCCTAACGACTATATTCATTATGAAAACAATTTCCATGAATCGTCTATAACATGAATTCATTCAATTGCAACAAACAATAGAGTTCTTGATCTTAAATTGCATTTCTTATTGAAATTAATTGGTTGAATTCTAAAATAAAGAGTACCTCCCATCATTTGTGGTCAGCAAGTCGATGCTTTTGATTCCAAACACACATTTTGATAAAGCGATAATTAAATTGACATATGTTGCTAAACAATGAAGTATATTAATTAAATCAAACAAGTATTAACACCATTATTACTCCAAATCTGTTTGCGTTCATTAGCCAAATGAGTCATTCCTCCTGGATAGCATTTCATGCCAATGTGAACTTGTTTAATTACTAAATAATGGGACTTTCTAATCACCTCAAGCTAATTAGGCTCCTCTTCTTGTTACAAGAACTATTTTTCATGCATTCACCGTAAAATTATCTGTTGACTCTTTCTTAACGACTGTATTCATTATGAAAACAATTTTGATGAATCATCTATAACATGAAGTCATTCAATTGCAACAAATAATAGAGTTCTTGTTATTAAATTGCATTTCTTATTGATATTAATTGGTTGAATTCTAAAATAAAGAGTACTT
This sequence comes from Ceriops zippeliana, assembly GCA_037897445.1. NCBI lineage: Eukaryota > Viridiplantae > Streptophyta > Magnoliopsida > Malpighiales > Rhizophoraceae > Ceriops > Ceriops zippeliana. Next base: position 86,451 of record JBAPLH010000358.1, on the reverse strand, counting down.
CCCATCATTTGTGGTTAGCAAGTCGAAGCTTTTGATTCCAAACACACTTTTTGATAAAGCGATAATGAAATTGACATATGTTGCTAATCAACGAAGTATATTAATTAAATAAAACAAGTATTAACACCGTTATTACTCCAAATCTGTTTACATCCATCAGCCAAAGGAGTAATTCATCTAGGTTTGCATTTCGTGCTAATGTGAACTTGATTAATTCCTAAATAATGAGAGTTTCTACTCATCTTGAGCTAATTACGCTCCTCTTCTTGTTACAAGAACTATTTTTCATGCATTCACCATGAAATTATCTGTTGACTCTTTCTTAAAGACTATATTCATTATGAAAACAATTTCCATGAATCGCCTATAACATGAATTCATTCAATTGCAACAAACAATAGAGTTCTTGATCTTAAATTGCATTTCTTATTGAAATTAATTGGTTGAATTCTAAAATAAAGAGTACCTCCCATCATTTGTGGTTAGCAAGTCGAAGCTTTTGATTCCAAACACACTTTTTGATAAAGCGATAATTAAATTAACATATGTTGCAAAACAATGAAGTATATTAATTAAATCAAACAAGTATTAACACCATTATTTCTCCAAATCTATTTGCGTCCATCATCCAAATGAGTCTTTACTCTTGGATAGCATTTCATGCCAATGTGAACTTGTTTAATTACCAAAATAATGGGACTTACTAACCACCTCAAGCAAATTACGTTCCTCTTCTTCTTACAAGAACTATTTTTAATGCATTCACCACGAAATTATCTTTTGACTCTTTCTTAACGACTATATTCATTATGAAAACAATTTCCATGAATCGTCTATAACCTGAATTCATTCAGTTGCAACAAACAATAGAGTTCTTGATCTTAAATTGCATTTCTTATTGATTATAATTGGTTGAATTCTAAAATAAACAGTACCTCCCATCATTTGTGGTTAGCGAGTCGAATATTTTGATTCAAACACACTTTTTGATAAAGCGATAATGAAATTGACATATGTTGCTAATCAACGAAGTATATTAATTAAATAAAACAAGTATTAACAACATGATTACTCCAAATCTGTTTACATCCATCAGCCAAAGGAGTAATTCATCTAGGTTTGCATTTCGTGCTAATGTGAACTTGATTAATTCCTAAATAATGAGAGTTTCTACTCATCTTGAGCTAATTACGCTCCTCTTCTTGTTACAAGAACTATTTTTCATGCATTCACCATGAAATTATCTGTTGACTCTTTCTTAAAGACTATATTCATTATGAAAACAATTTCCATGAATCGTCTATAACATGAATTCATTCAATTGCAACAAACAATAGAGTTCTTGATCTTAAATTGCATTTCTTATTGGTATTAATTGGTTGAATTCTAAAATAAAGAGTACCTCCCATCATTTGTGGTTAGCAAGTCGATGCTTTTGATTCCAAACACACTTTTTGATAAAGCGATAATTAAATTGACATATGTTGCAAAACAATGAAGTATATTAATTAAATCAAACAAGTATTAATACCATTATTACTCCAAATCTGTTTGCGTCCTTCATCCTAATGAGTCATTACTCTTCGATAGCATTTCATGCCAATGTGAACTTGTTTAATTACTAAATAATGGGACTTTCTAATCACCTCAAGCTAATTAGGCTCCTCTTCTTGTTACAAGAACTATTTTCCATGCATTCACCGTAAAATTATCTGTTGACTCTTTCCTAACGACTATATTCATTATGAAAACAATTTCCATGAATCGTCTATAACATGAATTCAATCAATTGCAACAAACAATAGAGTTCTTGATCTTAAATTGCATTTCTTATTGAAATTAATTGGTTGAATTCTAAAATAAAGAGTACCTCCCATCATTTGTGGTCAGCAAGTCGATGCTTTTGATTCCAAACACACTTTTTGATAAAGCGATAATTAAATTGACATATGTTGCTAAACAATGAAGTATATTAATTAAATCAAACAAGTATTAACACCATTATTACTCCAAATCTGTTTGCGTTCATTAGCCAAATGAGTCATTCCTCCTGGATAGCATTTCATGCCAATGTGAACTTGTTTAATTACTAAATAATGGGACTTTCTAATCACCTCAAGCTAATTAGGCTCCTCTTCTTGTTACAAGAACTATTTTTCATGCATTCACCGTAAAATTATCTGTTGACTCTTTCTTAACGACTGTATTCATTATGAAAACAATTTTGATGAATCATCTATAACATGAAGTCATTCAATTGCAATAAATAATAGAGTTCTTGTTATTAAATTGCATTTCTTATTGATATTAATTGGTTGAATTCTAAAATAAAGAGTACTTCCCATCATTTGTGGTTAGCAAGTCGAAGCTTTTGATTCCAAACACACTTTTTGATAAAGCGATAATGAAATTGACATATGTTGCTAATCAACGAAGTATATTAATTAAATAAAACAAGTATTAACACCGTTATTACTCCAAATCTGTTTACATCCATCAGCCAAAGGAGTAATTCATCTAGGTTTGCATTTCGTGCTAATGTGAACTTGATTAATTCCTAAATAATGAGAGTTTCTACTCATCTTGAGCTAATTACGCTCCTCTTCTTGTTACAAGAACTATTTTTCATGCATTCACCATGAAATTATCTGTTGACTCTTTCTTAAAGACTATATTCATTATGAAAACAATTTCCATGAATCGTCTATAACATGAATTCATTCAATTGCAACAAACAATAGAGTTTCTTGATCTTAAATTGCATTTCTTATTGAAATTAATTGGTTGAATTCTAAAATAAAGAGTACCTCCCCATCATTTGTGGGTAGCAAGTCGAAGCTTTTGATTCCAAACACACTTTTTGATAAAGCGATAATTAAATTAACATATGTTGCAAAACAATGAAGTATATTAATTAAATCAAACAAGTATTAACACCATTATTTCTCCAAATCTATTTGCGTCCATCATCCAAATGAGTCTTTACTCTTGGATAGCATTTCATGCCAATGTGAACTTGTTTAATTACCAAAATAATGGGACTTACTAACCACCTCAAGCAAATTACGTTCCTCTTCTTCTTACAAGAACTATTTTTAATGCATTCACCACGAAATTATCTTTTGACTCTTTCTTAACGACTATATTCATTATGAAAACAATTTCCATGAATCGTCTATAACCTGAATTCATTCAGTTGCAACAAACAATAGAGTTCTTGATCTTAAATTGCATTTCTTATTGATTATAATTGGTTGAATTCTAAAATAAACAGTACCTCCCATCATTTGTGGTTAGTGAGTCGAATATTTTGATTCAAACACACTTTTTGATAAAGCGATAATGAAATTGACATATGTTGCTAATCAACGAAGTATATTAATTAAATAAAACAAGTATTAACACCATTATTACTCCAAATCTGTTTACATCCATCAGCCAAAGGAGTAATTCATCTAGGTTTGCATTTCGTGCTAATGTGAACTTGATTAATTCCTAAATAATGAGAGTTTCTACTCATCTTGAGCTAATTACGCTCCTCTTCTTGTTACAAGAACTATTTTTCATGCATTCACCATGAAATTATCTGTTGACTCTTTCTTAAAGACTATATTCATTATGAAAACAATTTCCATGAATCGTCTATAACATGAATTCATTCAATTGTAACAAACAATAGAGTTCTTGATCTTAAATTGCATTTCTTATCGATATTAATTGGTTGAATTCTAAAATAAAGAGTACCTCCCATCATTTGTGGTTAGCAAGTCGATGCTTTTGATTCCAAACACACTTTTTGATAAAGCGATAATTAAATTGACATATGTTGCTAAACAATGAAGTATATTAATTAAATCAAACAGGTATTCACACCATTATTACTCCAAATCTATTTGCGTCCATCAGACAAATGAGTCATTCGTCTTGGATAGCATGTCATGCCAATGGGAACTTCTATAATTACTAAATAATGGGACTTTCTAACCACCTCAAGCTAATTACGCTCCTCTTCTTGTTACAAGAACTATTTTTAATGCATTCACCATGAAATTATCTGTTGACTCTTTCTTAAGGACTATATTCATTATGAAAACAATTTCCATGAATCGTCTATAACATGAATTCATTCAATTGCAACAAACAATAGAGTTCTTGATCTTAAATTGCATTTCTTATTGATATTAATTGGTTGACTTCTAAAATAAAAAGTGCCTCCCATCATTTCTTGTTAGTAGGTCGAATCTTTTGATTTGAAACACACTTTTTGATAAAGCGATAATGAAATTGACATCTGTTGCTAAACAACGAAGTATAATAATTAAATCAAACAAGTACTAACCCCATTATTACTCCAAATCTGTTTGCGTCCATCAGCCAAATGAGTCATTTCTATTGGATAGCATTTCATGCCAATGTGAACTTATTTAATTACTAAATAATGGGACTTTCTAACCACCTCAAGCTTATTACGATCCTTTTCTTGTTGCAAGAACTATTTTTAATGCATTCACCATGAAATTATCTGTTGACTCTTTCTTAATCACTATATTCATTATGAAAACAATTTCCATGAATCGTCTATAACATGAATTCATTCAATTGCAACAAACAATAGAGTTCTTGATCTTAAATTGCATTTCTTATTGATATTAATTGGATTAATTCTAAAATAAAGAGTACCTCCCATCATTCGTGGTTAGCAAGTTGAATCTTTTGATTCCAAACACACCTTTTGATAAAGTAATAATGAAATTGACATATGTTGCTAAACAATGAAGTATATTAATTAAATCATACAAGTATTAACACCATTATTACACCAAATCTGTTTCCATCCATCAGCCAAAGGAGTCATTCATCTTGGTTGCATTTCGTGCTAATGCGACTTTATTAGTTCCTAAATAATGAGCATTTCTAATCCCCTTAAGTAAATTACGCTCCTCTTCTTGTTACAAGAACTATTTTTCATGCATTCACCGTGAAATTATATGTTGACTCTTTCTTAACAACTATATTCATTATGAAAACAATTTCCATGAATCGTCTGTAACATGAATTCATTCAATTGCAACAAACAATAGAGTTCTTGATCTTAAATTGCATTTTGTTATTGATATTAATTGGTTTAATTCTAAAACAAAGTGTACCTCCTATCATTTGTGGTTACCAAGTCGAATCTTTTGATTCCAAACACACTTTTTGATCAAGCGATGATGAAATTTACAGATGTTGCTAAGCAATGAAGTATATTAATTAAATCATACAAGTATTAACACCATTATTACACCAAATCTGTTTCCATCCATCAGCCAAAGGAGTCATTCAACTTGGTTGCATTTCGTGCTAATGCGACTTTATTAGTTCCTAAATAATGAGCATTTCTAATCCCCTTAAGTAAATTACGCTCCTCTTCTTGTTACAAGAACTATTTTTCATGCATTCACCGTGAAATTATATGTTGACTCTTTCTTAACAACTATATTCATTATGAAAACAATTTCCATGAATCGTCTATATCATGAATTCATTCAGTTGCAACAAACAATAGAGTTCTTGATCTTAAATTGCATTTCTTATTGATATTAAGTGGTTGAATTCTAAAATAAAGAGTACCTCCCATCATTTATGGTTAGCAAGTCGAATCTTTTGATTCCAATCACACTTTTTGATAAAACGATAATGAAATTGACATATGTTGCTAAACAATGAAGTATATTAATTAAATCAAACAAGTATTAACACCATTATTACTCCAAATCTGCTTGCGTCAATCAGCCAAATGAGTCATTCATCTTGGATTGCATTTCATTATATGTGAACTTCTTTAATTAATAAATAATGAGACTTTCTAATCACCTTCAGCTAATTAGGCTCCTCTTCTTGTTACAAGAACTAATTTTCATTCATCAACCATGAAATTATCTATTGACTATTTCTTAATGACTATATTCATTATGAAAACAATTTCCATGAATCGTCTATAACATGAATTCATTCAATTCCAACAAACAATAGAGTTCCTGATCTTGAATTGCTTTTCTTATTGATATTAATTGGTTGAATTCTAAAATAAAGAGTGTCTCACACCATTTTTGGCTAGTAGGTCGAATCTTTTAATTCCAAACACACTTTTTGATAAAGTGATAATGAAATTGACATATGTTGCTAAGCAACGAAGTATATTAATTAAATCAAACAAGTATTAACACCATTATTACACCAAATCAGTTTCCATCCATCAGCCAAAGGAGTCATTCATCTTGGTTTGCATTTCGTGCTAATGTGAACTTGATTAATTCCTAAATAATGAGCATTTGTAAACACCTTAAGCTAATTACACTCCTCTTCTTGTTACAAGAAATATTTTTCATGCATTGACCGTGAAATTATATCTTGACTCTTTCTTAACGACGATATTCATTATGAAAATAATTTCCATGAATCGTCTACATCATGAATTCATTCAATTGCAACAAACAATAGAGTTCTTGATCTTAAATTGCATTTCTTATTGATATAAAGTGGTTGATTTCTAAAATAAAGAGTACCTCCCATCATTTGTCGATAGCAAGTCGAATCACTTGATTCCAATCACACTTTTTGATAAAATGATAATGAAATTGACATATGTTGCTAAACAATAAAGTATATTAATTAAATCAAACAAGTATTAACACCATTATTACTCCCAATCTACTTGCATCGAACAGTCAAATTAGTCATTCATCTTGGATTGCATTTCATGATATGTGAACTTGTTTAATTACTAAATAATGAGACTTTCTAATCACCTTAAGCTAATTAGGCTCCTATTCTTGTTGCAAGAACTAATTTTCATTCATTAACCATGAAATTATCTATTGACTATTTCTTAACGACTATATTCATTATGAAAACAATTTCCATGAATCGTCTATAACATGAAGTTGTTCAATTGCAGCAAACAATAGAGTTCTTGATCTTGAATTGCTTTTCTTATTAATATTAATTGGTTGAATTCCAAAATAAAGAGTCCCTCACACCATTTCTGGTTAGCAGGTCGAATCTTTTGATTCCAAACACACTTTTTGATAAAGTGATAATGAAATTGACATATGTTGCTAAGCAACGAAGTATATTTATTCAATCAAACAAGTATTAACACCATTATTACTCCAAATCTGTTTACATCCATCAGCCAAAGGAGTCATTCATCTTGGTTTGCATTTCGTGCAAATGTGAACTTGATTAATTCCTAAATAATGAGCATTTGTAATCACCTTAAGCAAATGTGAACTATTTTTCGTGCATTGACCGTGAAATTATATGTCCACTCTTTCTGAACAATGATATTCATTATGAAAACAATTTCCATGAATCTTATATAACATGAATTCATTCAATTTCAACAAACAATAGAGTTCTTGATCTTAAATTGCATTTTTATTGATATTAATTGGTTGAATTCTAAAATAAAGAGTACCTCCCAACATTTGAGTTCAGCAAGTCAAATCTTTGGATTCGAAACATACTTTTTGATAAAGCGATAATGAAATTGACATATGTTGCTAAACAATGAACTATATTAATTAAATCAAACATGTATTAACACCATTATCACTCCAAATCTGTTTGCGTCCATCAGCCAAATGTGTCATTCATCTTGGATTGCATTTCATGATAGGTGAACTTGTTTAATTACTAAATAACGAGGCTTTCTAATCACCTTAAGCTAATTAGGCTCCTCTTCTTGTTACAAGAACTATTTTTCATTCTTTAACCATTAAATTATCTCTTCACTATTTCTTAACGACTATATTCATTATGAAAACAATTTCCATGAATCGTCTATAACATGAATTCATTCAATTGCAACAAACAATAGTGTTCTTGATCTTAAATTGCATTTCTTATTGATATTAATTGGTTTAATTCTAAAATAAAGACTACCTCCCCTCATTCGTGGTTACCAAGTCGAATCTTTTGATTCCAAACACACTTTTTGATAAAGCAATAATAGAATTGACATATGTTACAAACCAATGAAGTATATTAATTAAATCAAACAAGTATTAACACCATTATTACTCCTAATTTGCTTGTGGCGATCAGCGAAATGAGTCATTCAACTTGGATTACATTTCATGATATGTGAACTTGTTTAATTACTAAATAATGATACTTTCTAATCACCATATGCTAATAAGACTCCTCTTCTTGTTAGAAGAACAATTTTTCATTCATTAACCATGAAATTATCCATTGACTATTTCTTAACGACTATATTCATTATGAAAACAATTTCCATTAATCATCTATAACATGAATTCTTTCAATTGCAGCAAATAATAGAGTTCTTGATCTTGAATTGCCTTTCTTATTGATATTAATTGGTTGAATTCTAGAATAAAGAGTGCCTCCCATCATTTCTATTTAGCAGGTCAAATATTTTGATTCCAAACACACTTTTTGATAAAGCGATAATCAAATTGACATATGTTGCTAAACAACGAAGTATATTAATTAAATCAAACAAGTATTATCACCATTACTACTCCAAATCTATTTCCATCCATCAGCCAAAGGCGTCATTCATCTTGGTTTGCATTTCATGCTAATGTGAACTTGATTAATTTCTAAATAATGAGCGTTTCTAATCACCTTAAGCTAATTACGCTCCTCTTCTTGTTACAAGAACTATTTTTCATGCATTAACCATGAAATTATCTCTTGACTATTTCTTAACGACTATATTCATTATGAAAACAGTTTCCATGAATCGACTATAACATGAATTCATTCAATTGCAACAAACAATACAGTTCTTGATCTAAAATTGCCTTTCTTATTGATATTAATTAGTTTAATTCTAAAATAAAGAGTGCCTGACACCATTTCTGGTTAGCAGGTCGAATCTTTTGATTCCAAACACACTTTTTGATAAAGTGATAATGAAATTGACATATGTTGCTAAGCAACGAAGTATATTAATTAAATCAAACAAGTATTAACACCATTATTACTCCAAATGTATTTAGATCCATCAGCCAAAGGAGTCATTCTTCTTGATTTGCATTTCATGCGAATGTGAACTTGTTTAATTCCTAAATAATGAGCATTTGTAATCACCTTAAACTAATTACACTCCCCTTCTTGTTACAAGAACTATTTTTCATGCATTGACCGTGAAATTATATGTTGACTCTTTCTTAACGATGATATTCATTATGAAAACAATTTCCAAGAATCGTCTATAACATGAATTCATTCAATTGCAACAAACAATATAGTTCTTGATCTTAAATTGCATTATTATTGATATTAATTGGTTGAATTCTAAAATAAAGAGTACCTCCCACCATTTGTGGTTAGCAAGTCGAATCTTTTGATTCCAAACATACTTTTTGATAAAGCGATAATGAAATTGACATATGTTGCTAAACAATGAAGTATATTAATTAAATCAAACAAGTATTAACACAATTATTTCTCCAAATCTGTTTAGAATCATCAGCCAAAGGAGTCATTCATCTTGGTTTGCATTTCGTTCTAATGTGAACTTGATTATTTTCTAAATAATGAGTGTTTCTAATCACCTTAAGCTAATTACGCTCCTCTTCTTGTTACAAGAACTATTTTTCATTCATTAACCATGAAATTATCTCTTGACTATTTCTTAACGACTATATTGATTATGAAAACAATTTCCATGAATCGTCTATAACATGAATTCATTCAACTGTAACATACAACAGTGTTCTTGATCTTAAATTGCATTTCTTATTGATATTAATTGGTTTAATTCTAAAATAAAGAGTACCTCCCCTCATTTGTGGTTAGCAAGTCGAATCTTTTGATTCCAAACACACTTTTTGATAAAGCAATAATGAAATTGACATATGTTGCAAAACAATGAAGTATATTAATTAAATCAAACAAGTATTAACACCATTATTACTCCTAATCTGCTTGCGTCGATCAGCGAAATGAGTCATTCATCTTGGATTGCATTTCATGATATGTGAACTTGTTTAATTACTAAATAATGATACTTTCTAATCACCATAAGCTAATTAGACTCCTCTTCTTGTTACAAGAACTATTTTTCATTCATTAACCATGAAATTATTTATTGACTATTTCTTAACGAATATATTCATTTTGAAAACAATTTTCATTAATCATCTATAACATGAATTCATTCAATTGCAGCAAATAATAGAGTTCTTGATCTTGAATTGCTTTCCTTATTGATTTTAATTGGTTGAATTCTAGAATAAAGAGTGCCTCCCATCATTTCTATTTAGCGAGTTGAATATTTTGATTTCAAACACACTTTTTGATAAAGCGATAATGAAATTGACATATGTTGCTAAACAACAAAGTATATTAATTAAATCAAACAAGTATTAACACCATTATTACTCCAAATCTGTTTACATCCATCAGCTAAAGGAGTCATTCATCTTGGTTTGCATTTCGTGCTAATGTCAACTTGATTAATTCCTAAATAATGAGCGTTTCTAATCACCTTAAGCTAATTACGCTCCTCTTCTTGTTACAAGAACTATTTTTCATGCATTGACAGAGAAATTATATGTTGACTCTTTCTTAACAACTATATTCATTATGAAAACAATTTCCATGAATTGTCTACAACATGAATTCATTCAATTGCAACAAACAATAGAGTTCTTGATCTGAAATTGCATTTCTTATTGATATTAATTGGTTTAATTCTAAAATAAAGAGTACCTCCCCTCATTTGTGGTTAGCAAGTCGAATCTTTTGATTCCAAACACACTTTTTGATAAAGCAATAATGAAATTGACATATGTTGCAAAACAATGAAGTATATTAATTAAATCAAACAAGTATTAACACCATTATTACTCCTAATCTGCTTGCGTCGATCAGCGAAATGAGTCATTCATCTTGGATTGCATTTCATGATATGTGAACTTGTTTAATTACTAAATAATGATACTTTCTAATCACCATAAGCTAATTAGACTCCTCTTCTTGTTGCAAGAACTATTTTTCATTCATTAACCATGAAATTATTTATTGACTATTTCTTAACGAATATATTCATTTTGAAAACAATTTTCATTAATCATCTATAACATGAATTCATTCAATTGCAGCAAACGATAGAGTTCTTCATCTTGAATTGCTTTCCTTATTGATTTTAGTTGGTTGAATTCTAGAATAAAGAGTGCCTCCCATCATTTCTATTTAGCGAGTCGAATATTTTGATTCCAAACACACTTTTTGGTAAAGCGATAATGAAATTGACATATGTTGCTAAACAACGAAGTATATTAATTAAATGAAACAAGTATTAACACCATTATTACTCCAAATCTGTTTACATCCATCAGCTAAAGGAGTCATTCATCTTGGTTTGCATTTCGTGCTAATGTCAACTTGATTAATTCCTAAATAATGAACGTTTCTAATCACCTTAAGCTAATTACGCTCCTCTTCTTGTTACAAGAACTATTTTTCATGCATTGACAGTGAAATTATATGTTGACTCTTTCTTAACAACTATATTCATTATGAAAACAATTTCCATGAATTGTCTACAACATGAATTCATTCAATTGCAACAAACAATAGAGTTCTTGATCTTAAATTGCATTTCTTATTGATATTAATTGGTTTAATTCTAAACTAAAGAGTACCTCCCATCATTCATGGTTACCAAGTCGAATCTTTTGATTCCAAACACATTTTTTGATAAAGCAATAATGAAATTGACATATGTTGCAAAACAATGAAGTATATTAATTAAATCATATAAGTATTAACACCATTATTACACCAAATCTGTTTCCATCCATTAGCCAAAGGAGTCATTCATCTTGGTTTGCATTTCGTGCTAATGTGACTTTATTAGTTCCTAAATAATGAGAATTTCTAATCCCCTTTAGCTAATTACGCTCGTCTTCTTGTTACAAGAACTATTTTTCATGCATTTACCATGAAATTATATGTTGACTCTTTCTTAACAACTATATTCATTATCAAAACAATTTCCATGAATCGTCTATATCATGAATTCATTCAGTTGCAACAAATAATAGAGTTCTTGATCTTAAATTGCATTTCTTATTGATATTAAGTGGTTGAATTCTAAAATAAAGAGTACCTGCCATCATTTATTGTTAGCAAGTCGAATCTTTTGATTCCAATCACACTTTTTGATATAACGATAATGAAATTGACATATGTTGCTAAACTATGAAGTATATTAATTAAATCAAACAAGTATTAACACCATTATTACTCCAAATCTGCTTTTGTCGATCAGCCAAATGAGTCATTCATCTTGGATTGCATTTCATTATATGTGAACTTGTTTAATTACTAAATAATGAGACTTTCTAATCACCATAAGCTAATTAGGCTCCTCTTTTTGTTACAAGAACTAATTTTCATACATCAACCATGAAATTATCTATTGACTATTTCTTAACGACTATATTCATTATGAAAACAATTTCCATGAATCATCTATAACATGAATTCATTCAATTGCAGCAAACAATAGAGTTCCTAATCTTGAATTGCTTTTCTTATTGATATTAATTGGTTGAATTCTAAAATAAAGAGTGTCTCCCACCATTTCTGGCTAGTAGGTCGAATCTTTTGATTCCAAACACACTTTTTGATAAAGTGATAATGAAATTGACATATGTTGCTAAGCAATGAAGTATATTAATTAAATCAAACAAGTATTAACACCATTATTACACCAAATCTGTTTCCATCCATCAGCCAAAGGAGTCATTCATCTTGGTTTGCATTTCGTGCAAATGTGAACTTGATTAATTCCTAAATAATGAGCATTTGTAATCACCTTAAGCTAATTACGCTCCCCTTCTTGTTGCAAGAACTATTTTTCATGCATTGACCGTGAAATTATATGTTGACTCTTTCTTAACGATGATCTTCATTATGAAAACAATTTCCATGAATCGTATATAACATGAATTCATTCAATTTCAACAAACAATAGAGTTCTTGATCTTAAATTGCATTTTTATTGATATTAATTGGTTAAATTCTAAAATAAAGAGTACCTCCCAACATTTGAGGTCAGCAAGTCGAATCTTTGGATTCAAAACATACTTTTTGATAAAGCGATAATGAAATTGACATATGTTGCTAAACAATGAACTATATTAATTAAATCAAACATGTATTAACACCATTATCACTCCAAATCTATTTGCGTCCATCAGCCAAATGTGTCATTCATCTTTTTTTGCATTTCATGATAGGTGAACTTGTTTAATTACTAAATAACGAGGCTTTCTAATCACCTTAAGCTAATTAGGCTCCTCTTCTTGTTACAAGAACTATTTTTCATTCTTTAACCATGAAATTATCTCTTCACTATTTCTTAACGACTATATTCATTATGAAAACAATTTCCATGAATCGTCTATAACATTAATTCATTCAATTGCAACAAACAATAGTGTTCTTGATCTTAAATTGCATTTCTTATTGATATTAATTGGTTTAATTCTAAAATAAAGAGTACCTCCCCTCATTCGTGGTTACCAAGTCGAATCTTTTGATTCCAAACACACTTTTTGATAAAGCAATAATGGAATTGACATATGTTGCAAACCAATGAAGTATATTAATTAAATCAAACAAGTATTAACACCATTATTTCTCTTAATCTGCTTGCGTCGATCAGCGAAATGAGTCATTCATCTTGGATTACGTTTCATGATATGTGAACTTGTTTAATTACTAAATAATGATACTTTTTAACACCATATGCTAATTAGATTCCTCTTCTTGTTACAAGAACTATTTTTCATTCATTAACCATCAAATTATCTATTGACTATTTCTTAACGACTATATTCATTATGAAAACAATTTCCATTAATCGTCTATAACATGAATTCATTCAATTGCAGCAAACAATAGAGTTCTTGATCTTGAGTTGCTTTTCTTATTGATATTAATTGGTGGAATTATAGAATAAAGAGTGCCTCCCATCATTTCTATTTAGCAGGTCGAATATTTTAATTCCAAACACACTTTTTGATAAAGGGATAATCAAATTGACATATGTTGCTAAACAACGAAGCATATTAATTAAATCAAACAAGTATTAACACCATTATTACTCCAAATCTATTTACATCCATCAGCCAAAGGAGTCATTCATCTTGGTTTGCATTTCGTGCTAATGTGAACTTGATTAATTTCTAAATAATGAGCGTTTCTAATCACCTCAAGCTAATTACGCTCCTCTTCTTGTTACAAGAACAATTTTTCATGCATTAACCATGAAATTATCTCTTGACTATTTCTTAACGACTATATTCATTATGAAAACAATTTCCATGAATCGACTATAACATGAATTCATTCAATTGCAACAAACAATACAGTTCTTGATCTTAAATTGCATTTCTTATTGATATTAATTAGTTTAATTCTAAAATAAAGAGTACCTCCCCTCATTCGTGGTTAGTAAGTCGAAACTTTTGATTCCAAACACACTTTTTGATAAAGCAATAATGAAATTGACATATGTTGCAAAACAATGAAGTATATTAATTAAATCAAACAAGTATTAACACCATTATTTCTCCTAATCTACTTGCGTCGATCAGCAAAATGAGTCACTCATCTTGGATTGCATTTCATGATATGTGAACTTGTTTAATTACTAAATAATGATACTTTCTATTCACCATAAGCTAATTAGACTCCTCTTCTTGTTACAAGAACTATTTTTCATTCATTAACCATCAAATTATCTATTGACTATTTCTTAACGACTATATTCATTATGAAAACAATTTCCATTAATCGTCTATAACATGAATTCATTCAATTGCAGCAAACAATAGAGTTCTTGATCTTGAGTTGCTTTTCTTATTGATATTAATTGGTGGAATTATAGAATAAAGAGTGCCTCCCATCATTTCTATTTAGCAGGTCGAATATTTTAATTCCAAACACACTTTTTGATAAAGCGATAATGAAATTGACATATGTTGCTAAACAATGAAGCATATTAATTAAATCAAACAAGTATTAACACCATTATTACTCCAAATCTATTTACATCCATCAGCCAAAGGAGTCATTCATCTTGGTTTGCATTTCGTGCTAATGTGAACTTGATTAATTTCTAAATAATGAGCGTTTCTAATCACCTTAAGCTAATTACGCTCCTCTTCTTGTTACAAGAACTATTTTTCATGCATTAACCATGAAATTATCTCTTGACTATTTCTTAACGACTATATTCACTATGAAAACAATTTCCATGAATCGACTATAACATGAATGCATTCAATTGCAACAAACAATACAGTTATTGATCTTAAATTGCATTTCTTATTGATATTAATTAGTTTAATTCTAAAATAAAGAGTACCTCCCATCATTTGTGGTTAGTAAGTCGAAACTTTTGATTCCAAACACACTTTTTGATAAAGCAATAATGAAATTGACATATGTTGCAAAACAATGAAGTATATTAATTAAATCAAACAAGCATTAACACCATTATTTCTCCTAATCTGCTTGCGTCGATCAGCGAAATGAGTCACTCATCTTGGATTGCATTTCATGATATGTGAACTTGTTTAATTATTAAATAATGATACTTTCTATTCACCATAAGCTAATTTGACTCCTCTTCTTGTTACAAGAACTATTTTTCATTCATTAACCATGAAATTATCTATTGACGATTTCTTAACGACTATATTCATTATGAAAATAATTTTCATTAATCGTCTATAACATGAATTCATTCAATTGCAACAAACAATAGAGTTCTTGATCTTGAATTGCTTTCCTTATTGATATTAATTGGTTGAATTCTAGAATAAAGAGTGTCTCCCATCATTTCTATTTAGCAGGTCAAATATTTTGATTCCAAACACACTTTTTGATAAAGCGATAATGAAATTGACATATGTTGCTAAACAACGAAGTATATTAATGAAATAAAACAAGTATTCACACCATTATTACTCCAAATCTTGGTTTGCATTTCGTGCTAATGTCAACTTGATTAATTTCTAAATAATGAGCATTTCTAATCACCTTAAACTAATTACGCTCCTCTTCTTGTTACAAGAACTATTTTTCATGCATTGACAGCGAAATTATATGTTGACTCTTTCTAAACAACTATATTCATTATGAAAACAATTTCCATGAATCGTCTATAACATGAATTCATTCAATTGCAGCAAACAATAGAGTTCTTGATCTTGAATTGCTTTCCTTATTGATATTAATTGGTTGAATTCTAGAATAAAGAGTGTCTCCCATCATTTCTATTTAGCAGGTCAAATATTTTGATTCCAAATACACTTTTTGATAAAGCAATAATGAAATTGACATATGTTGCTAAACAACGAAGTATATTAATGAAATAAAACAAGTATTCACACCATTATTACTCCAAATCTTGGTTTGCATTTCGTGCTAATGTCAACTTGATTAATTTCTAAATAATGAGCATTTCTAATCACCTTAAACTAATTACGCTCCTCTTCTTGTTACAAGAACTATTTTTCATGCATTGACAGTGAAATTATATGTTGACTCTTTCTAAGCAACTATATTCATTATGAAAACAATTTCCATGAATCGTCTATAACATGAATTCATCCAATTGCAGCAAACAATAGAGTTCTTAATCTTGAATTGCTTTTCTTATTAATATTAATTGGTTGAATTCTAAAATAAAGAGTGCCTCACACCATTTCTGGTTAGCAGGTCGAATCTTTTGATTCCAAACACACTTTTTGATAAAGCGATAATGAAATTGACATATGTTGCTAAACAACGAAGTATATTAATTTAATCAAACATGTATTAACACCATTATTACTCCAAATCTGTTTAGATCCATCAGCCAAAGGAGTCATTCATCTTGGTTTGCATTTCATGCAAATGTGAACTTGATTAATTCGTAAATAATGAGCATTTGTAATCACCTTAAGCTAATTATGCTCCCCTTCTTGTTACAAGAACTATTTTTCATGCATTGACAGTGAAATTATATGTTGACTCTTTCTTAACGATGATATTCATTATGAAAACAATTTCCAAGAATCGTCTATAACATGAATTCATTCAATTGCAACAAACAATATAGTTCTTGATCTTAAATTGCATTATTATTGATATTAATTGGTTGAATTCTAAAATAAAGAGTACCTCCCCTCATTTGAGGTTAGCAAGTCGAATCTTTTGATTACAAACACACTTTTTGATAAAGCAATAATGAAATTGACATATGTTGCAAAACAATGAAGTATATTAATTAAATCAAACAAGTATTAACACCATTATTACTCCTAATCTGCTTGCGTCGATCAACGAAATGAGTCACTCATCTTGGATTGCATTTCATGATATGTGAACTTGTTTAATTACTAAATAATGATACTTTCTAATCACCATAAGCTAATTAGACTCCTCTTCTTGTTACAAGAACTATTTTTCATTCATTCATGATGAAATTATCTATTGACTATTTCTTAACGAATATATTCATTATGAAAACAATTTTCATTAATCATCTATAACATGAATTCATTCAATTGCAGCAAACAATAGAGTTCTTGATCTTGAATTGCTTTCCTTATTGAGATTAATTGGTTGAATTCTAGAATAAAGAGTGCCTCCCATCATTTCTATTTAGTGAGTCGAATATTTTAATTCCAAAGACACTTTTTGATAAAGCGATAATGAAATTGACATATGTTGCTAAACAACGAAGTATATTAATTAAATCAAACAAGTATTAACACCATTATTACTCCAAATTTGTTTACATCCATCAGCCAAAGGAGTCATTCATCTTGGTTTGCATTTCGTGCTAATGTGAACTTGATTATTTTCTAAATAATGAGCGTTTCTATTCACCTTAAGCTAATTACGCTCCTCTTCTTGTTACAAGAACTATTTTTCACGCATTAACCATGAAATTATCTCTTGACTATTTCTTAACGACTATATTCATTATGAAAACAATTTCCATTAATCGTCTATAACATGAATTCATTCAATTGCAGCAAACAATAGAGTTCTTGATCTTGAATTTCTTTTCTTATTGATATTAATTGGGTGAATTCTAGAATAAAGAGTGCCTCCCATCATTTCTTTTTCGCAGGTCGAATATTTTGATTCCAAACACACTTTTTGATAAAGCGATAATCAAATTGACATATGTTGCTAAACAACGAAGTACATTAATTAAATCAAACAAGTATTAACACTTTTATTACTCCAAATCTATTTACATCCATCAGCCAAAGGAGTCATTCATCTTGGTTTGCATTTCGTGCTAATGTGAACTTGATTAATTTCTACATAATGAGCGTTTCTAATCACCTCAAGCTAATTACGCTCCTCTTCTTGTTACAAGAACAATTTTTCATGCATTAACCATGAAATTATCTCTTGACTATTTCTTAACGACTATATTCATTATGAAAACAATTTCCATGAATCGACTATAACATGAATTCATTCAATTGCAACAAACAATACAGTTCTTGATCTTAAATTGCATTTCTTATTGATATTAATTAGTTTAATTCTAAAATAAAGAGTACCTCCCCTCATTCGTGGTTAGTAAGTCGAAACTTTTGATTCCAAACACACTTTTTGATAAAGCAATAATGAAATTGACATATGTTGCAAAACAATGAAGTATATTAATTAAATCAAACAAGTATTAACACCATTATTTCTCCTAATCTACTTGCGTCGATCAGCGAAATGAGTCACTCATCTTGGATTGCATTTCATGATATGTGAACTTGTTTAATTACTAAATAATGATACTTTCTATTCACCATAAGCCAATTAGACTCCTCTTCTTGTTACAAGAAATATTTTTCATTCATTAACCATGAAATTTTCTATTGACTATTTCTTAACGACTATATTCATTATGAAAACAATTTTCATTAATCGTCTATAACATGAATTCATTCAATTGCAGCAAACAATAGAGTTCTTGATCTTGAATTGCTTTCCTTATTGAGATTAATTGGTTGAATTCTAGAATAAAGAGTGCCTCCCATCATTTCTATTTAGTGAGTCGAATATTTTAATTCCAAAGACACTTTTTGATAAAGCGATAATGAAATTGACATATGTTGCTAAACAACAAAGTATATTAATTAAATCAAACAAGTATTCACACCATTATTACTCCAAATCTGTTTACATCCATCACCCAAAGGAGTCATTCATCTTGGTTTGCATTTCGTGCTAATGTGAACTTGATTAATTTCTAAATAATGAGCATTTCTAATCACCTTAAGCTAATTACGCTCCTCGTCTTGTTACAAGAACTATTTTTCATGCATTGACAGTGAAATTATACGTTGACTCTTTCTTAACAACTATATTCATTATGAAAACAATTTCCATGAATCGTCTATAACATGAATTCATCCAATTGCAGCAAACAATAGAGTTCTTAATCTTGAATTGCTTTTCTTATTAATATTAATTGGTTGAATTCTAAAATAAAGACTGCCTCACACCATTTCTGGTTAGCAGGTCGAATATTTTTTGATCCAAACACACTTTTTGATAAAGTGATAATGAAATTGACATATGTTGCTAAGCAACGAAGTATATTAATTAAATCAAACAAGTATTAACACCATTATTACTCCAAATCTGTTTAGATCTATCAGCCAAAGGAGTCATTCATCTTGGTTTGCATTTCCTGCGAATGTGAACTTGATTAATTCCTAAATAATGAGCGTTTCTAATCACCTCAAGCTAATTACGCTCCTCTTCTTGTTACAAGAACAATTTTTCATGCATTAACCATGAAATATATCTCTTGACTATTTCTTAACGACTATATTCATTATGAAAACAATTTCCATGAATCGACTATAACATGAATTCATTCAATTGCAACAAACAATACAGTTCTTGATCTTAAATTGCATTTCTTATTGATATTAATTAGTTTAATTCTAAAATAAAGAGTACCTCATCTCATTCGTGGTTAGTAAGTCGAAACTTTTGATTCCAAACACACTTTTTGATAAAGCAATAATGAAATTGACATATGTTGCAAAACAATGAAGTATATTAATTAAATCAAACAAGTATTAACACCATTATTTCTCCTAATCTGCTTGCGTCGATCAGCGAAATGAGTCACTCATCTTGGATTGCATTTCATGATATGTGAACTTGTTTAATTACTAAATAATGATACTTTCTATTCACCATAAGCTAATTAGACTCCTCTTCTTGTTACAAGAACTATTTTTCATTCATTAACCATGAAATTATCTATTGACTATTTCTTAACGAATATATTCATTATGAAAACAATTTTCATTAATCATCTATAACATGAATTCATTCAATTGCAACAAACAATAGAGTTCTTGATCTTGAATTGCTTTCTTTATTGACATTAATTGGTTGAATTCTAGAATAAAGAGTGCCTCCCATCATTTCTATTTAGTGAGTCGAATATTTTAATTCCAAAGACACTTTTTGATAAAGCGATAATGAAATTGACATATGTTGCTAAACAACGAAGTATATTAATTAAATCAAACAATTATTAACACCATTATTACTCCAAATTTGTTTACATCCATCAGCCAAAGGAGTCATTCATCTTGGTTTGCATTTCGTGCTAATGTGAACTTGATTATTTTCTAAATAATGAGCGTTTCTATTCACCTTAAGCTAATTACGCTCCTCTTCTTGTTACAAGAACTATTTTTCACGCATTAACCATGAAATTATCTCTTGACTATTTCTTAACGACAATATTCATTATGAAAACAATTTCCATTAATCGTCTATAACATGAATTCATTCAATTGCAGCAAACAATAGAGTTCTTGATCTTGAATTTCTTTTCTTATTGATATTAATTGGTTGAATTCTAGAATAAAGAGTGCCTCCCATCATTTCTTTTTCGCAGGTCGAATATTTTGATTCCAAACACACTTTTTGATAAAGCGATAATCAAATTGACATATGTTGCTAAACAACGAAGTACATTAATTAAATCAAACAAGTATTAACACTTTTATTACTCCAAATCTATTTACATCCATCAGCCAAAGGAGTCATTCATCTTGGTTTGCATTTCGTGCTAATGTGAACTTGATTAATTTCTAAATAATGAGCGTTTCTAATCACCTCAAGCTAATTACGCTCCTCTTCTTGTTACAAGAACAATTTTTCATGCATTAACCATGAAATTATCTCTTGACTATTTCTTAACGACTATATTCATTATGAAAACAATTTCCATGAATCGACTATAAACATGAATTCATTCAATTGCAACAAACAATACAGTTCTTGATCTTAAATTGCATTTCTTATTGATATTAATTAGTTTAATTCTAAAATAAAGAGTACCTCCCCTCATTCGTGGTTAGTAAGTCGAAACTTTTGATTCCAAAACACACTTTTTGATAAAGCAATAATGAAATTGACATATGTTGCAAAACAATGAAGTATATTAATTAAATCAAACAAGTATTAACACCATTATTTCTCCTAATCTACTTGCGTCGATCACAGCGAAATGAGTCACTCATCTTGGATTGCATTTCATGATATGTGAACTTGTTTAATTACTAAATAATGATACTTTCTATTCACCATAAGCTAATTAGACTCCTCTTCTTGTTACAAGAAATATTTTTCATTCATTAACCATGAAATTTTCTATTGACTATTTCTTAACGACTATATTCATTATGAAAAACAATTTTCATTAATCGTCTATAACATGAATTCATTCAATTGCAGCAAACAATAGAGTTCTTGATCTTGAATTGCTTTTCTTATTGATATTAATTGGTTTGAATTCTAGAATAAAGAGTGCCTCCCATCATTTCTATTTAGCAGGTCAAATATTTTGATTCCAAACACACTTTTTGATAAAGCGATAATGAAATTGACATATGTTGCTAAACAACAAAGTATATTAATTAAATCAAACAAGTATTCACACCATTATTACTCCAAATCTGTTTACATCCATCACCCAAAGGAGTCATTCATCTTGGTTTGCATTTTCGTGCTAATGTGAACTTGATTAATTTCTAAATAATGAGCATTTCTAATCACCTTAAGCTAATTACGCTCCTCGTCTTGTTACAAGAACTATTTTTCATGCATTGACAGTGAAATTATACGTTGACTCTTTCTTAACAACTATATTCATTATGAAAACAATTTCCATGAATCGTCTATAACATGAATTCATCCAATTGCAGCAAACAATAGAGTTCTTAATCTTGAATTGCTTTTCTTATTAATATTAATTGGTTGAATTCTAAAATAAAGACTGCCTCACACCATTTCTGGTTAGCAGGTCGAATATTTTGATTGCAAACACACTTTTTGATAAAGTGATAATGAAATTGACATATGTTGCTAAGCAACGAAGTATATTAATTAAATCAAACAAGTATTAACACCATTATTACTCCAAATCTGTTTAGATCTATCAGCCAAAGGAGTCATTCATCTTGGTTTGCATTTCATGCGAATGTGAACTTGATTAATTCCTAAATAATGAACATTTCTAATCACCTCAAGCTAATTACGCTCCTCTTCTTGTTACAAGAACAATTTTTCATGCATTAACCATGAAATTATCTCTTGACTATTTCTTAACGACTATATTCATTATGAAAACAATTTCCATGAATCGACTATAACATGAATTCATTCAATTGCAACAAACAATACAGTTCTTGATCTTAAATTGCATTTCTTATTGATATTAATTAGTTTAATTCTAAAATAAAGAGTACCTCTTCTCATTCGTGGTTAGTAAGTCGAAACTTTTGATTCCAAACACACTTTTTGATAAAGCAATAATGAAATTGACATATGTTGCAAAACAATGAAGTATATTAATTAAATCAAACAAGTATTAACACCATTATTTCTCCTAATCTGCTTGCGTTGATCAGCGAAATGAGTCACTCATCTTGGATTGCATTTCATGATATGTGAACTTGTTTAATTACTAAATAATGATACTTTCTATTCACCATAAGCTAATTAGACTCCTCTTCTTGTTACAAGAAATATTTTTCATTCATTAACCATGAAATTTTCTATTGACTATTTCTTAACGACTATATTCATTATGAAAACAATTTTCATTAATCGTCTATAACATGAATTCATTCAATTGCAGCAAACAATAGAGTTCTTGATCTTGAATTGCTTTTCTTATTGATATTAATTGGTTGAATTCTAGAATAAAGAGTGCCTCCCATCATTTCTATTTAGTAGGTCAAATATTTTGATTCCAAACACACTTTTTGATAAAGCGATAATGAAATTGACATATGTTGCTAAACAACAAAGTATATTAATTAAATCAAACAAGTATTCACACCATTATTACTCCAAATCTGTTTACATCCATCACCCAAAGGAGTCATTCATCTTGGTTTGCATTTTGTGCTAATGTGAACTTGATTAATTTCTAAATAATGAGCATTTCTAATCACCTTAAGCTAATTACGCTCCTCATCTTGTTACAAGAACTATTTTTCATGCATTGACAGTGAAATTATACGTTGACTCTTTCTTAACAACTATATTCATTATGAAAACAATTTCCATGAATCGTCTATAACATGAATTCATCCAATTGCAGCAAACAATAGAGTTCTTAATCTTGAATTGCTTTTCTTATTAATATTAATTGGTTGAATTCTAAAATAAAGACTGCCTCACACCATTTCTGGTTAGCAGGTCGAATATTTTGATTCCAAACACACTTTTTGATAAAGTGATAATGAAATTGACATATGTTGCTAAGCAACGAAGTATATTAATTAAATCAAACAAGTATTAACACCATTATTACTCCAAATCTGTTTAGATCTATCAGCCAAAGGAGTCATTCATCTTGGTTTGCATTTCATGCGAATGTGAACTTGATTAATTCCTAAATAATGAGCATTTGCAATCACCTTAAGCTAATTACGCTCCCCTTCTTGTTACAAGAACTATTTTTCATGCATTGACGGTGAAATTATTTGTTGACTCTTTCTTAACGATGATATTCATTATGAAAACAATTTCCAAGAATCTTCTATAACATGAATTCATTCAATTGCAACAAACAATATAGTTCTTGATCTTAAATTGCATTATTATTGATATTAATTGGTTGAATTCTAAAATAAAGAGTACCTCCCACCATTTGTGGTTAGCAAGTCGAATCTTTTGATTCCAAACATACTTTTTGATAAAGCGATAATGAAATTGACATATGTTGCTAAACAATGAACTATATTAATTAAATCAAACAAGTATTAACACCATTATTACTCCAAATCTGTTTAGAACCATCAGCCAAAGGAGTCATTCATCTTGGTTTGCATTTCGTGCTAATGTGAACTTGATTATTTTCTAAATAATGAGCGTTTCTAATCACCTTAAGCTAATTACGCTCCTCTTCTCAAGAAACTATTTTTCACAGCTTGTTACAAGAACTATTTTTCACGCATTAAACCATGAAATTACCTCCTCTTGACTATTTCTTAACGACTATATTCATTATGAAAAACAATTTCCATGAATCGACTATAACATGAATTCATTCAATTGCAACAAACAATACAGTTCTTGATCTTAAATTGCATTTCTTATTGATATTAATTGGTTTAATTCTAAAATAAAGAGTACCTCCCCTCATTTGTGGTTAGCAAGTGGAATCTTTTGATTGCAAACACACTTTTTGATAAAGCAATAATGAAATTGACATATGTTGCAAAACAATGAAGTATATTAATTAAATCAAACAAGTATTAACACCATTATTACTCCTAATCTGCTTGCGTCGATCAGCCAAATGAGTCATTCATCTTGGATTGCATTTCATGATATGTGAACTTGTTTAATTACTAAATAATGAGACTTTCTAATCACCTTAAGCTAATTAGGCTCCTCTTTTTTTACGAGAACTAATTTTCATTCATCAACCACGAAATTATCTATTGACTATTTCATAACAACTATATTCATTATGAAAACAATTTCCATGAATCGTCTATAACATGAATTCATTCAATTGCAGCAAACAATAGAGTTCTTGATCTTGAATTGCTTTTCTTATTGATATTAATTGGTTGAATTCTAAACTAAAGAGTACCTCCCATCATTCGTGGTTACCAAGTCGAATCTTTTGATTCCAAACACACTTTTTGATAATGCAATAATGAAATTGACATATGTTGCAAAACAATGAAGTGTATTAATTAAATCAAACAAGTATTAACACCATTATTACACCAAATCTGTTTCCATCCATCAGCCAAAGAAGTCATTCGTCTTAGTTTGCATTTCATGATATGTGAACTTGTTTAGTTACTAAATAATGATACTTTCTAATCACCATAAGCTAATTAGACTCCTCTTTTTGTTACAAGAACTATTTTTCATTCATTAACCATGAAATTATCTATTGACTATTTCTTAACTACTATATTCATAATAAAAACAATTTCCATGAGTCATCTATAACATGAATTCATTCAATTACAGCAAACAATAGAGTTCTTGATCTTGAATTGCTTTTCTTATTGATATTAATTTGTTGAATTCTAGAATAAAGAGTGCCTCCCATCATTTCTATTTAGCAGGTCGAATATTTTGATTCCAAACACACTTTTTGATAAAGTGATAATGAAATTGCCATATGTTGCTAAACAATGAAGTATTTTAATTAAATCAATCAAGTATTAACACCATTATTACTCCAAATCTATTTACATCCATCAGCCAAAGGAGTCATTCATCTTTGTTTGCATTTCGTGCTAATGTCTCTTCTTGTTACAAGAACTATTTTTCATGCATTGACAGTGAAATTATATGTTGACTCTTTCTTAACAACTATATTCATTATGAAAACAATTTCCATGAATCATCTATAACATGAATTCATTCAATTGCAACAAACAATAGAGTTCTTGCTCTTAAATTGCATTTCTTATTGATATTAATTGGTTTAATTCTAAAACAAAGTGTACCTCCCATCATTTGTGGTTACCAAGTTGAAACTTTTGATTCCAAAAACACTTTTTGATCAAGCGATGATGAAATTGACAGATGTTGCTAAGCAACGAAGTATATTAATTAAATCATACAAGTATTAACACCATTATTACACCAAATCTATTTCCATCCATCAGCAAAAGGAGTCATTCATCTTGGTTTGCATTTCGTGCTAATGTGACTTTATTAGTTCCTATATAATGAGCATTTCTAATCCCCTTAAGCTAATTACGCTCCTCTTCTTGTTACAAGAACTATTTTTCATGCATTCACCTTGAAATTATATGTTGACTCTTTCTTAACAACTATATTGATTATGAAAACAATTTCCATGAATCGTCTATATCATGAATTCATTCAATTGCAACAAACAATATAGTTCTTGATCTTAAATTGCATTTCTTATTGATATTAAGTGGTAGAATTCTAAAATAAAGAGTACCTCCCATCATTTGTGGTTAGCAAGTAAAATCTTTTGATTCCAATCACACTTTTTGATAAAACGATAATAAAATTGACATATGTTGCTAAACAATGAAATATATTAATTAAATCAAACAAGTATTAACACCATTATTACTCCAAATCTGCTTGCGTCGATCAGCCAAATGAGTCATTCATCTTTGAATGCATTTCATGATATGTGAACTTGTTTAATTACTAAATAATGAGACTTTCTAATCACCATAAGCTAATGAGGCTCCTCTTCTTGTTACAAGAACTAATTTTCATTCATCAACCATGAAATTATCTATTGACTATTTCTTAACGACTAAATTCATTGTGAAAAAAATTTCCATGAATCGTCTATAACATGAATTCATTCAATTGCAGCAAACAATAGAGTTCTTGATCTTGAATTGCTTTTCTTATTGATATTAATTGGTTGAATTCTAAAATAAAGAGTGTATCACACCATTTCTGGCTAGTAGGTCGAATCTTTGGATTCCAAACACACTTTTTGATAAAGCGATAATGAAATTGACATATGTTACTAAGCAAAGAAGTATATTAATTAAATCAAACAAGTATTAACACCATTATTACACCTAATCTGTTTCCATCCATCAGCCAAAGGAGTCATTCATCTTGGTTTGCATTTCGTGCTAATGTGAACTTGATTAATTCCTAAATAATGAGCATTTGTAAACACCTTAAGCTAATTACACTCCTCTTCTTGTTACAAGAACTATTTTTCATGCATTGACCGTGAAATTATATCTTGACTCTTTCTTAACGACGATATTCATTATGAAAACAATTTCCATGAATCGTCTACATCATGAATTCATTCAATTGCAACAAACAATAGAGTTGTTGATTTTAAATTGCATTTCTTATTGATATGAAGCGGTTGAATTCTAAAATAAAGAGTACCTCCCATCATTTGTCGATAGCAAGTCGAATCATTTGATTCCAATCACACTTTTTGATAAAATGATAATGAAATTGACATATGTTGCTAAACAATGAAGTACATTAATTAAATCAATCAAGTATTAACACCATTATTACTCCAAATCTATTTCCGTCGATCAGTCTAATTAGTCATTCATCTTGGATTGCATTTCATGATATGTGAACTTGTTTAATTACTAAATAATGAGACTTTCTAATCAACCTAAGTTGATTAGGCTCCTATTCTTGTTGCAAGAACTAATTTTCATTCATTAACCATGAAATTATTTATTGACTATTTCTTAACAGCAATATTCATTATAAAAACAATTTCCATGAATCGTCTATAACATGAATTCATTCAATTGTAGCAAACAATAGAGTTCTTGATCTTGAATTGCTTTTCTTATTAATATTAATTGGTTGAATTCTAAAATAAAGAGTGCCTCACACCATTTCTGGTTAGTAGGTTGAATCTTTTGATTCCAAACACACTTTTTGATAAAGGGATAATGAAATTGACATATGTTGCTAAGCAACGAAGTATATTAATTAAATCAAACAAGTATTAACACCATTATTACTCCAAATCTGTTTACATCCATTAGCCAAGGAGTCATTCATCTTGGTTTGCATTTCGTGCAAATGTGAACTTGATTAATTCCTAAATAATGAGCATTTGTAATCACCTTAAGCTAATTACGCGCCTCTTGTTGTTACAAGAACTATTTTTCATGCATTGACCGTGAAATTATATGTTGACTCTTTCTTAACGATGATGTTCATTATGAAAGCAATTTCCATGAATCCTCTATAACATGAATTCAATCAATTGCAACAAACAATAGAGTTCTTGATCTTAAATTGCATTGTTATTGATATTAATTGGTTGAATTCTATAATAAAGAGTACCTCCCATCAGTCGTGGTTAGCAAGTTGAATCTTTGGATTCGAAACATACTTTTTGATAAAGCAATAATGAAATTGACATATGTTGCTAAACAATGAACTATATTAATTAAATCAAACAAGTATTAACACCATTATTACTCCAAATCTGTTTGGTCCGTCAGCCAAATGTGTCATTCAGCTTGGATTGCATTTCATGATGTGTGAACTTGTTTAATTAGTAAATAATGAGGCTTTCTAATCACCTTAAGCTCATTAGGCCCCTCTTATTCTTACATGAACTATTTTTCATTCCTTAACAATGAAATTATCTCTTAACTATTTCTTAACAACTATATTCATTATGAAAACAATTTCCATGAATCGTCTATAACATGAATTCATTTAATTGCAACAAACAATAGTGTTCTTGATCTTAAATTGCATTTCTTATTGATATTAATTGGTTTAATTCTAAAATAAAGAGTACCTCCCCTCATTTATGGTTAGCAAGTCGAATTTTTTTATTCCAAACACACTTTTTGATAAAGCAATAATGAAATTGACATATGTTGCAAAACAATGATGTATATTAATTAAATCAAAGAAGTATTAACACCATTATTACTCCTAATCTGCTTGCGTCGATCAGCAAAAAGATTCGTTCATCTTGGATTGCATTTCATGATATGTGAACTTGTTTAATTACTAAATAATGATACTTTCTAATTACCATAAGCTAATTAGACTCCTCTTCTTGTTACAAGAACTATTTTTCATTCATTAACCATGAAATTATCTATTGACTATTTCTTAACGACTATATTCATTATGAAAACAATTTCCATTAATCATCTATAACATGAATTCATTCAATTGCAGCAAACAATAGAGTTCTTAATCTTGAATTGCTTTTCTTATTGATATTAATTGGTTGAATTCTAGAATAAAGAGTGCCTCCCATCATTTCTATTTAGCAGGTCGAATATTTTGATTCCAAACACACTTTTTGATAAAGCGATAATGAAATTGACATATGTTGCTAAACAACGAAGTATATTAATTTAATCAAACATGTATTAACACACCATTATTACTCAAAATCTGTTTACATCCATCAGCCAAAGGAGTCATTCATCTTGGTTTGCATTTCGTGCTAATGTCAACTTGATTAATTTCTAAATAATGAGGGTTTGTAATCACATTAAGCTAATCACGCTCCTCTTCTTGTTACAAGAACTATTTTTCATGCATTGACAGTGAAATTATATGATGACTCTTTCTTAACAACTATATTCATTATGAAAATAATTTCCATAAATCGTCTATTACATGAATTCATTCAATTGCAACAAACAATAGAGTTCTTGATCTTAAATTGCATTTCTTATTGATATTAATTGGTTTAATTCTAAAATAAAGAGTACCTCCCATCTTTCGTGGTTAGCAAGTCGAATCTTTTGATTCCAAACACACTTTTTGATAAAGCAATAATGAAATTGACATATGTTGCAAAACAATGATGTATATTAATTAAATCAAAGAAGTATTAACACCATTATTACTCCTAATCTGCTTGCGTCGATCAGCAAAATGATTTGTTCATCTTGGATTGCATTTCATGATATGTGAACTTGTTTAATTACTAAATAATGATACTTTCTAATTACCATAAGCTAATTAGACTCCTCTTCTTGTTACAAGAACTATTTTTCATTCATTAACCATGAAATTATCTATTGACTATTTCTTAACGACTATATTCATTATGAAAACAATTTCCATTAATCATCTATAACATGAATTCATTCAATTGCAGCAAACAATAGAGTTCTTAATCTTGAATTGCTTTTCTTATTGATATTAATTGGTTGAATTCTAGAATAAAGAGTGCCTCCCATCATTTCTATTTAGCAGGTCGAATATTTTGATTCCAAACACACTTTTTGATAAAGCGATAATGAAATTGACATATGTTGCTAAACAACGAAGTATATTAATTTAATCAAACATGTATTAACACCATTATTACTCAAAATCTGTTTACATCCATCAGCCAAAGGAGTCATTCATCTTGGTTTGCATTTCGTGCTAATGTCAACTTGATTAATTTCTAAATAATGAGGGTTTGTAATCACATTAAGCTAATTACGCTCCTCTTCTTGTTACAAGAACTATTTTTCATGCATTGACAGTGAAATTATATGATGACTCTTTCTTAACAACTATATTCATTATGAAAATAATTTCCATAAATCGTCTATTACATGAATTCATTCAATTGCAACAAACAATAGAGTTCTTGATCTTAAATTGCATTTCTTATTGATATTAATTGGTTTAATTCTAAAATAAAGAGTACCTCCCATCTTTCGTGGTTAGCAAGTCGAATCTTTTGATTCCAAACACAGTTTTTGATAAAGCAATAATGAAATTGACATATGTTGCTAAACAATGAAGTATATTAAGTAAATCAAACAAGTATTAACAATATTATTACTCCTAATCTGTTTGCGTCGATCAGCCAAATGAGTCACTCATCTTGGATTGCATTTCATTATAAGTGAACTTGTTCAATTACTAAATAATGAGACTTTCTAATCACCTTAAGCTAATTAGGCTCCTCTTCTTGTTACAAGAACTATTTTTCATTCATTAACCATGAAATTATCTATCAACTATTTTCTAACGACTATATTCATTATGAAAACAATTTCCATGAATCGTCTATAATATGAATTCATTTAAATGCCGAAAACAATAGAGTTCTTGATCTTGAATTGCTTTTCTTATTAATATTAATTGGTTGAATTCTAAAATAAAGAGTGCCTCACACTATTTCTGGTTAGCAGGTCGAATCTTTTGATTCCAAACACACTTTTTTGATAAAGGGATAATGAAATTGACATATGTTGCTAAGCAACGAAGTATATTAATTAAATCAAACATGTATTAACACCATTATCACTCCAAATCTGTTTACATCCATCAGCCAAAGGAGTCATTGACATGGTTTGCATTTCGTGCAAATGTGAACTTGATTAATTCGTAAATAATGAGCATTTGTAATCACCTTAAGCTAATTACGCTCCCCTTCTTGTTACAAGAACTATTTTTCATGCATTGACCGTGAAATTATATGTGGACTCTTTCTTAACGATGATATTCATTAGGAAAACAATTTCCATGAATCGTCTATAACATGAATTCATTCAATTTCAACAAACAATAGAGTTCTTGATCTTAAATTGCATTTTTATTGATATTAATTGGTTGAATTCTAAAATAAAGAGTACCTCCCATCATTTGTGGTTAGCAAGTCGAATCTTTGGATTCGAAACATACTTTTTGATAAAGCGATAATGAAATTGACATATGTTGCTAAACAATGAAGTATATTAATTAAATCAAACAAGTATTAACACTATTATTACTGCAAATCTGTTTGCGTCCATCAGCCAAATGTGTCATTCATCTTGGATTGCCTTTCTTGATATCTGAACTTGTTTAATTACTAAATAATGAGGCTTTCTAATCACCTTAAGCTAATTAGACTACTCTTCTTGTTACAAGAACTATTTTTCATTCATTAACCATGAAATTATCTATTGACTATTTCTTAACGACTACATTCATTATGAAAACAATTTCCATGAATCGTATATAACATGAATTCATTCAACTGCAATAAACAACAGTGTTCCTGATCTTAAATTGCATTTCTTATTGATATTAATTGGTTTAATTCTAAAATAAAGAGTACCTCACCTCATTTGTGGTTAGCAAGACGAATATTTCGATTCCAAACACACTCTTTGATAAAGCAATATTGAAATTGACATATGTTGCAAAACAATGAAGTATATTAATTAAATCAAACAAGTATTAACACCATTATTTCTCCTAATCTGCTTGCGTCGATCAGCGAAATGAGTCATTCATCTTGGATTGCATTTCATGATATGTGAACTTGTTTAATTACTAAATAATGATACTTTCTAATCACCATAAGCTAATTAGACTCCTATTCTTGTTACAAGAACTATTTTTCATTCATTAACCATGAAATTATCTATTGACTATTTCTTAACCAATATATTCACTATGAAAACAATTTTCATTAATCATCTATAACATGAATTCATTCAATTGCAGCAAACAATAGAGTTCTTGATCTTGAATTTCTTTTCTTATTGATATTAATTGGTTGAATTCTAGAATAAAGAGTGCCTCCCATCATTTCCATCAGCCAAAGGAGTCATTCATCTTGGTTTGCATTTCGTGCTAATGTGAACTTGATTATTTTCTAAATAATGAGTGTTTCTAATCACCTTAAGCTAATTACGCTCCTCTTCTTGTGACAAGAACTATTTTTCATGCATTGACAGTGAAATTATATGTTGACTCTTTGTTAACAACTATATTCATTATGAAAACAATGTCCATGAATCGTCTATATCATGAATTCATTGAATGACAACAAACAATAGAGTTCTTGATCTTAAATTGCATTTCTTATTGATATTAATTGGTTTAATACTAAACTAAAGAGTACCTCCCATCATTCGTGGTTACCAAGTCGAATCTTTTGATTCCAATCACACTTTTTGATAAAGCAATAACAAAATTGACATATGTTCCAAAACAATGAAGTATATTAATTAAATCAAACAAGTATTAACACCATTATTACTCTAAATCTGCTTGCGTCGATCAGCCAAATGAGTCATTCATCTTGGATTGCATTTCATGATATGTGAACTTGTTTAATTACTAAATAATGAGACTTTCTAATCACCTTAAGCTAATTAGGCTCCTCTTCTTGTTACAAGAACTAATTTTCATTCATCAACCATGTAATTATCTATTGACTATTTCTTAACGACTATATTCATTATGAAGACAATTTCCATGAATCATCTATAACATGAATTCATTCAATTGCAGCAAATAATAGAGTTCTTGATCTTGAATTGCTTTTCTTATAGATATTAATAGGTTGAATTTTAAAATAAAGAGTGTCTCACACCATTTCTGGCAAGTTGGTCGAATCTTTTGATTCCAAACACACTTTTTTATAAAGCGATAATGAAATTGACATATGTTGCTAAGCAACAAAGTATATTAATTAAATCAAACAAGTATTAACACCATTATTACACCAAATCTGTTTCCATCCATCTGCCAAAGGAGTCATTCATCTTTGGTTTGCATTTCATGATATGTGAACTTGTTTAATTACTAAAAAATGATACTTTCTAATCACCATAAGCTAATTAGACTCCTCTTCTTGTTACAAGAACTATTTTTCATTCATTAACCATGAAATTATCTATTGACTATTTCTTAACGACTATATTCATTATGAAAACAATTTCCATGAATCGTCTATAACAAGAATTCATTCAATTGCAACAAAAAATAGAATTCTCGATCATGAATTGCATCTCTTATTGATATTATTTGGTTGAATTCTAAAATAAAGAGTACCTCCCATCATTTGTGGTTAGCAAGTCGAATCTTTTGATTCCAAACACACTTTTTGATAAAGCGATAATGAAATTGACATATGTTGCTAAACAATGAAGTATATTAATTAAATCAAACAAGTATTAACACCATTATTACACCAAATCTGTTTGCGTCTATCAGCCAAATAAGTCATTCATCTTGGATAGAATTTCATGCCAATGTGAACTTATTTAATTACTAAATAATGAGACTTTCTAATCACCTTAAGATAATTATCTCCTCTTCTTGTTACAAGAAAGATTTTTCATTCATTAACCATGAAATGATCTATTGACTCTTTCTTAACGACCATATTCATTACGAAAACAATTTCCATGAATCGTCTATAACATGAATTCATTCAATTGCAAGAAACAATAGAGTTCTTGACCTTGAATTGCATTTCTTATTGATATTAATTGGTTGAATTCTAAAATAAAGAGTACCTCCCATCATTTGTGGTTAGAAAGTCGAATCTTTTGATTCCAAACACACTTTTTGATAAAGCGATAATGAAATTGACATATGTTGCTAAACAATGAAGTATATTAATTAAATCAAACAAGTATTAACACCATTATTACTCCAAATCTGTTTGCGTCAATCAGCCAAATGTGTCATTCATCTTGGATAGCATTTCATGCCAATGTGAACTTATTTAATTACTAAATAATGACACTTTCTAATCACCTTAAGATAATTAGGCTCCACTTCTGGTTACAAGAACTATTTTTTATGCATTGACGATGAAATTATATGTTGACTCTTTCTTAACGACTATATTCATTATGAAAACAATTTCCATGAATTGTCTATAACATGAATTCATTCAATTGCAACAAAAAATAGAATTCTCGATCATGAATTGCATCTCTTATTGATCTTAATTGGTTGAATTCTAAAATAAAGAGTGCCTCCCATCATTTGTGGTTAGCAAGTCGAATCTTTTGATTCCAAACACACTTTTTGATAAAGCGATAATGAAATTGACATATGTTACTAAACAATGAAGTATATTAATTAAATCAAACAAGTATTAACACCATTATTACTCCAAATCTGTTTGCGTCTATCAGCCAAATGAGTCATTCGTCTTGGATAGAATTTCATGCCAATTTGAACTTATTTAATTACTAAATAATGAGACTTTCTAATCACCTTCAGATAATTATCTCCTCTTCTTGTTACAAGAACTATTTTTCATTCATTAACCATGAAATAATCTATTGACTCTTTCTTAACGACCATATTCATTACGAAAACAATTTCCATGAATCGTCTATAACATGAATTCATTCACTTGCAACAAAAATATAGAATTCTCGATCTTGAATTGCATCTCTTATTGATATTAATTGGTTGAATTCTAAAACAAAGAGTACCTCCCATCATTTCTGGTTAGCAAGTCGAATCATTTGATTCCAAGCACACTTTTTGATAAAGCCATAACGAAATTGACATATGTTGCAAAACAATGAAGTATATTAATTAAATCAAACAAGTATTAACACCATTATTACTCCAAATCTATTTGCGTTCATCAGCCAAAAGAGTCATTCGTCTTGGATAGCATTTCATGCCAATGTGAACTTATTTAATTACTAAATAATGATACTTTCTAATCACCTTAAGATAATTAGGCTCCTCTTCTGGTTACAAGAACTATTTTTTATGCATTGACGATGAAATTATATGTTGACTCTTTCTTAACGACTATATTCATTAGGAAAACAATTTCCATGAATCGTCTATAACATGAATTCATTCAATTGCAACAAAAAATAGAATTCTCGATCATGAATTGCATCTCTTATTGATATGAATTGGTTGAATTTAAAATAAAGAGCACCTCCCATCATTTGTGGTTAGCAAGTCGAATCTTTTGATTCCAAACACACTTTTTGATAAAGCGATAATGAAATTGACATATGTTGCTAAACAATGAAGTATATTAATTAAATCAAACAAGTATTAACACCATTATTACTCCAAATCTGTTTGCGTCAATCAGCCAAATGTGTCATTCATCTTGTTTAGCATTTCATGCCAATGTGAACTTATTTAATTACTAAATAATGACACTTTCTAATCACCTAAAGATAATTAGGCTCCACTTCTGGTTACAAGAACTATTTTTTATGCTTTGACGATGAAATTATATGTTGACTCTTTCTTAACGACTATATTCATTATGAAAACAATTTCCATGAATCGTCTATAACATGAATTCATTCAATTGCAACAAAAAATAGAATTCTCGATCATGAATTGCATCTCTTATATATCTTAATTGGTTGAATTCTAAAATAAAGGGTGCCTCCCATCATTTGTGGTTAGCAAGTCGAATCTTTTGATT
Source organism: Ceriops zippeliana (assembly GCA_037897445.1). Lineage (NCBI taxonomy): Eukaryota > Viridiplantae > Streptophyta > Magnoliopsida > Malpighiales > Rhizophoraceae > Ceriops > Ceriops zippeliana. Next base: position 50,204 of record JBAPLH010000358.1, on the reverse strand, counting down.
CCAAACACACTTTTTGATAAAGCGACAATGAAATTGACATATGTTGCTAAACAATGAAGTATATTAATTAAATCAAACAAGTATTAACACCATTATTACTCCAAATCTGTTTGCGTCTATCAGCCAAATGAGTCATTCGTCTTGGATAGAATTTCATGCCAATGTGAACTTATTTAATTACTAAATAATGAGACTTTCTAATCACCTTAAGATAATTATCTCCTCTTCTTGTTACAAGAACTATTTTTCATTCATTAACCATGAAATAATCTATTGACTCTTTCTTAACGACCATATTCATTACGAAAACAATTTCCATGAATCGTCTATAACATGAATTCATTCAATTGCAACAAAAAAATAGAATTCTCGATCTTGAATTGCATCTCTTATTGATATTAATTGGTTGAATTCTAAAATAAAGAGTACCTCCCATCATTTCTGGTTAGCAAGTCGAATCATTTGATTCCAAGCACACTTTTTGATAAAGCCATAACGAAATTGACATATGTTGCAAAACAATGAAGTATATTAATTAAATCAAACAAGTATTAACACCATTATTACTCCAAATCTGTTTGCGTTCATCAGCCAAAAGAGTCATTCGTCTTGGATAGCATTTCATGCCAATGTGAACTTATTTAATTACAAAATAATGATACTTTCTAATCACCTTAAGATAATTAGGCTCCTCTTCTGGTTACAAGAACTATTTTTCATTCATTAACCATGAAATAATCTATTGACTCTTTCTTAACGACCATATTCATTACGAAAACAATTTCCATGAATCGTCTATAACATGAATTCATTCAATTGCAACAAAAAAAAAATAGAATTCTCGATCTTGAATTTCATCTCTTATTGATATTAATTGGTTGAATTCTAAAATAAAGAGTACCTCCCATCATTTCTGGTTAGCAAGTCGAATCATTTGATTCCAAGCACACTTTTTGATAAAGCCATAACGAAATTGACATATGTTGCAAAACAATGAAGTATATTAATTAAATCAAACAAGTATTAACACCATTATTACTCCAAATCTGTTTGCGTCTATCAGCCAAATGAGTCATTCGTCTTGGATAGAATTTCATGCCAATGTGAACTTATTTAATTACTAAATAATGAGACTTTCTAATCACCTTAAGATAATTATCTCCTCTTCTTGTTACAAGAACTATTTTTCATTCATTAACCATCAAATAATCTATTGACTCTTTCTTAACGACCATATTCATTACGAAAACAATTTTCATGAATCGTCTATAACATGAATTCATTCAATTGCAACAAAAAAAATAGAATTCTCGATCTTGAATTGCATCTCTTATTGATATTAATTGGTTGAATTCTAAAATAAAGAGTACCTCCCATCATTTGTGGTTAGCAAGTCGAAACTTTTGATTCCAAACACACTTTTTGATAAAGCGATAATGAAATTGACATATGTTGCTAAACAATGAAGTATATTAATTAAATCAAACAAGTATTAACACCATTATTACTCCAAATCTGTTTGCGTCAATCAGCCAAATGTGTCATTCATCTTGGATAGCATTTCATGCCAATGTGAACTTATTTAATTACTAAATAATGATACTTTCTAATCACCTTAAGATAATTAGGCTCCACTTCTGGTTACAAGAACTATTTTTTATGCATTGACGATGAAATTATATGTTGAATCTTTCTTAACGACTATATTCATTATGAAAACAATTTCCATGAATCGTCTATAACATGAATTCATTCAATTGCAACAAAAAATAGAATTCTCGATCATGAATTGCATCTCTTATTGATATGAATTGGTTGAATTCTAAAATAAAGAGTACCTCCCATCATTTGTGGTTAGCAAGTCGAATCTTTTGATTCCAAACACACTTTTTGATAAAGCGATAATGAAATTGACATATGTTGCTAAACAATGAAGTATATTAATTAAATCAAACAAGTATTAACACCATTATTACTCCAAATCTGTTTGCGTCTATCAGCCAAATGAGTCATTCGTCTTGGATAGCATTTCATGCCAATGTGAACTTACTTAATTACTAAATAATGAGACTTTCTAATCACCTTAAGATAATTTTCTCCTCTTCTTGTTGCAAGAACTATTTTTCATTCATTAACCATGAAATAATCTATTGACTCTTTCTTAACGACCATATTCATTACGAAAACAATTTCCATGAATCGTCTATAACATGAATTCATTCAATTGCAACAAAAAAATAGAATTCTCGATATTGAATTGCATCTCTTATTGATATTAATTGGTTGAATTCTAAAATAAAGAGTACCTCCCATAATTTCTGGTTAGCAAGTCGAATCATTTGATTCCAAGCACACTTTTTGATAAAGCCATAACAAAATTGACATATGTTGCAAAACAATGAAGTATATTAATTAAATCAAACAAGTATTAACACCATTATTACTCCAAATCTGTTTGCGTCCATCAGCCAAAAGAGTCATTCGTCTTGGATAGCATTTCATGCCAATGTGAACTTACTTAATTACTAAATAATGAGACATTCTAATCACCTTAAGATAATTTTGTCCTCTTCTTGTTACAAGAACTATTTTTCATTCATTAACCATGAAATAATCTATTGACTCTTTCTTAATGACCATATTCATTACGAAAACAATTTCCATGAATCGTCTATAACATGAATTCATTCAATTGCAAGAAACAATAGAATTCTTGACCTTGAATTGCATTTCTTATTGATATTAATTGGTTGAATTCTAAAATAAAGAGTACCTCCCATCATTTGTGGTTAGCAAGTCGAATCTTTTGATTCCAAACACAGTTTTTGATAAAGCGATAATGAAATTGACATATGTTGCTAAATAATGAAGTATATTAATTAAATCAAACAAGTATTAACACTATTATTACTCCAAATCTGTTTGCGTCCATTAACCAAATGAGTCATTCGTCTTGGATAGCATTTCATGCCGATGTAAACTTATTTAATTACTAAATAATGAGACTTTCTAATCACCTTAAGATAATTAGGCTCCTCTTCTGGTTACAAGAAGTATTTTTTATGCATTGACGATGAAATTATATGTTGACTCTTTCTTAACGACTATATTCATTATGAAAACAATTTCCATGAATCGTCTATAACATGAATTCATTCAATTGCAACAAAAAATAGAATTCTCGATCATGAATTGCATCTCTTATTGATCTTAATTGGTTGAATTCTAAAATAAAGAGTGCCTCCCATCATTTGTGGTTAGCAAGTCGAATCTTTTGATTCCAAACACACTTTTTGATAAAGCGATAATGAAATTGACATATGTTGCTAAACAATGAAGTATATTAATTAAATCAAACAAGTATTAACACCATTATTACTCCAAATCTGTTTGCGTCCATCAGCCAAATGAGTCATTCGTCTTGGATAGAATTTCATGCCAATGTGAACTTATTTAATTACTAAATAATGAGACTTTCTAAGCACCTTAAGATAATTAGGTTCCTCTTCTGGTTACAAGAACTATTTTTTATGCATTGATGATGAAATTATATGTTGACTCTTTCTTAACGACTATATTCATTAGGAAAACAATTTCCATGAATCGTCTATAACATGAATTCATTCAATTGCAACAAAAAATAGAATTCTCAATCATGAATTGCATCTCTTATTGATATGAATTGGTTGAATTCTAAAATAAAGAGTACCTCCCATCATTTGTGGTTAGCAAGTCGAATCTTTTGATTCCAAACACACTTTTTGATAAAGCGATAATGAAATTGACATATGTTGCTAAACAATAAAGTATATTAATTAAATCAAACAAGTATTAACACCATTATTACTCCAAATCTGTTTGCGTCAATCAGCCAAATGTGTCATTCATCTTGGATAGCATTTCATGCCAATGTGAACTTATTTAATTACTAAATAATGACACTTTCTAATCACCTTAAGATAATTAGGCTCCACTTCTGGTTACAAGAAATATTTTTTATGCATTGACGATGAAATTATATGTTGACTCTTTCTTAACGACTATATTCATTATGAAAACAATTTCCATGAATCGTCTATAACATGAATTCATTCAATTGCAACAAAAAATAGAATTCTCGATCATGAATTGCATCTCTTATTGATCTTAATTGGTTGAATTCTAAAATAAAGAGTGCCTCCCATCATTTGTGGTTAGCAAGTCGAATCTTTTGATTCCAAACACACTTTTTGATAAAGCGATAATGAAATTGACATATGTTGCTAAACAATGAAGTATATTAATTAAATCAAACAAGTATTAACACCATTATTACTCCAAATCTGTTTGCGTCTATCAACCAAATGAGTCATTCGTCTTGGATAGAATTTCATGCCAATGTGAACTTATTTAATTACTAAATAATGAGACTTTCTAATCACCTTAAGAAAATTATCTCCTCTTCTTGTTACAAGAACTATTTTTCATTCATTAACCATGAAATAATCTATTGACTCTTTCTTAACGACCATATTCATTACGAAAACAATTTCCATGAATCGTCTATAACATGAATTCATTCAATTGCAACAAAAAATAGAATTCTCGATCATGAATTGCATCTCTTATTGATCTTAATTGGTTGAATTCTAAAAGAAAGAGTGCCTCCCATCATTTGTCGTTAGCAAGTCGAATCTTTTGATTCCAAACACACTTTTTGATAAAGAAATAATGAAATTGACATATGTTGCTAAACAATGAAGTATATTAATTAAATCAAACAAGTATTAACACCATTATTGCTGCAAATCTGTTTGCGTCTATCTGCCAAATGAGTCATTCGTCTTGGATAGCATTTCATGCCAATGTGAACTTACTTAATTACTAAATAATGATACTTTCTAATCAACTTAAGATAATTAGGCTCCACTTCTGGTTACAAGAACTATTTTTTATGCATTGACGATGATATTATATGTTCACTCTTTCTTAACGACTATATTCATTATGAAAACAATTTCTATGAATCGTCTATAACATGAATTCATTCAATTGCAACAAAAAATAGAATTCTCGATCATGAATTGCATCTCTTATTGATCTTAATTGGTTGAATTCTAAAATAAAGAGTGCCTCCCATCATTTGTGGTTAGCAAGTCGAATCTTTTGATTCCAAACACACTTTTTGATAAAGCGATAATGAAATTGACATATGTTGCTAAACAATGAAGTATATTAATTAAATCAAACAAGTATTAACACCATTATTACTCCAAATCTGTTTGCGTTTATCAACCAAATGAGTCATTCGTCTTGGATAGCATTTCATGCCAATGTGAACTTATTTAATTACTAAATAATGAGACTTTCTAATCACCTTAAGATAATTAGGTTCCTCTTCTTGTTACAAGAACTATTTTTCATTCATTAACCATCAAATAATCTATTGACTCTTTCTTAACGACCATATTAATTACGAAAACAAATTCCATGAATCGTCTATAACATGAATTCATTCAATTGCAAGAAACAATAGAGTTCTTGACCTTGAATTGCATTTCTTATTAATATTAATTGGTTGAATTCTAAAATAAAGAGTACCTCCCATCATTTGTGGTTAGCAAGTCAAATCTTTTGATTCCAAACACACTTTTTGATAAAGCGATAATGAAATTGACATATGTTGCTAAACAATGAAGTATATTAATTAAATCAAACAAGTATTAACACCATTATTACTCCAAATCTGTTTGCATCTATCAGCCAAATGAGTCATTCGTCTTCGATAGCATTTCATGCCAATGTGAACTTACTTAATTACTAAATAATGAGACTTTCTAATCACCTTAAGATAATTTTGTCCTCTTCTTGTTACAAGAACTATTTTTCATTCATTAACCATGAAATAATCTATTGACTCTTTCTTAATGACCATATTCATTACGAAAACAATTTCCATGAATCGTCTATAACATGAATTCATTCAATTGCAAGAAACAATAGAATTCTTGACCTTGAATTGCATTTCTTATTGATATTAATTGGTTGAATTCTAAAATAAAGAGTACCTCCCATCATTTGTGGTTAGCAAGTCAAATCTTTTGATTCCAAATGCACTTTTTGATAAAGCGATAATGAAATTGACATATGTTGCTAAAGAATGAAGTATATTAATTAAATCAAACAAGTATTAACACTATTATTACTCCAAATCTGTTTGCGTCCATTAACAAAATGAGTCATTCGTCTTGGATAGCATTTCATGCCGATGTGAACTTATTTAATTACTAAATAATGAGACTTTCTAATCTCCTTAAGATAATTAGGCTCCTCTTCTGGTTACAAGAACTATTTTTTATGCATTGACGAGGAAATTATATGTTGACTCGTTCTTAACGACTATATTCATTATGAAAACAATTTCCATGAATCGTCTATAACATGAATTCATTCAATTGCAACAAAAAATAGAATTATCGATCATGAATTGCATCTCATATTGATATTAATTGGTTGAATTCTAAAATAAAGAGTTCCTCCCATCATTTGTGGTTAGCAAGTCGAATCTCTTTTGATTCCAAACACACTTTTTGATAAAGCGATAATGAAATTGACATATGTTGCTAAAGAATGAAGTATATTAATTAAATCAAACAAGTATTAACACCATTATTACTCCAAATCTGTTTGCGTCAATCAGCCAAATGTGTCATTCCTCTTGGATAGCATTTCATGCCAATGTGAACTTATTTAATTACTAAATAATGACACTTTCTAATCACCTTAAGATAATTAGGCTCCACTTCTGGTTACAAGAACTATTTTTTATGCATTGACGATGAAATTATATGTTGACTCTTTCTTAACGACTATATTCATTATGAAAACAATTTCCATGAATCGTCTATAACATGAATTCATTCAATTGCAACAAAAAATAGAATTCTCGATCATGAATTGCATCTCTTATTGATCTTAATTGGTTGAATTCTAAAATAAAGAGTACCCTCCCATCATTTGTGGTTAGCAAGTCGAATCTTTTGATTCCAAACACACTTTTTGATAAAGCGATAATGAAATTGACATATGTTGCTAAACAATGAAGTATATTAATTAAATCAAACAAGTATTAACACCATTATTACTCCAAATCTGTTTGTGTCTATCAACCAAATGAGTCATTCGTCTTGGATAGCATTTCATGCCAATGTGAACTTATTTAATTACTAAATAATGAGACTTTCTAATCACCTTAAGAAAATTATCTCCTCTTCTTGTTACAAGAAATATTTTTCATTCATTAACCATGAAATAATCTATTGACTCTTTCTTAACGACCATATTAATTACGAAAACAAATTCCATGAATCGTCTATAACATGAATTCATTCAATTGCAAGAAACAATAGAGTTCTTGACCTTGAATTGCATTTCTTATTGATATTAATTGGTTGAATTCTAAAATAAAGAGTACCTCCCATCATTTGTGGTTAGCAAGTCAAATCTTTTGATTCCAAACACACTTTTTGATAAAGCGATAATGAAATTGACATATGTTGCTAAACAATGAAGTATATTAATTAAATCAAACAAGTATTAACACCATTATTACTCCAAATCTGTTTGCATCTATCAGCCAAATGAGTCATTCGTCTTCGATAGCATTTCATGCCAATGTGAACTTACTTAATTACTAAATAATGAGACTTTCTAATCACCTTAAGATAATTTTGTCCTCTTCTTGTTACAAGAACTATTTTTCATTCATTAACCATGAAATAATCTATTGACTCTTTTCTTAATGACCATATTCATTACGAAAACAATTTCCATGAATCGTCTATAACATGAATTCATTCAATTGCAAGAAACAATAGAATTCTTGACCTTGAATTGCATTTCTTATTGATATTAATTGGTTGAATTCTAAAATAAAGAGTACCTCCCATCATTTGTGGTTAGCAAGTCAAATCTTTTGATTCCAAACGCACTTTTTGATAAAGCGATAATGAAATTGACATATGTTGCTAAAGAATGAAGTATATTAATTAAATCAAACAAGTATTAACACTATTATTACTCCAAATCTGTTTGCGTCCATTAACAAAATGAGTCATTCGTCTTGGATAGCATTTCATGCCGATGTGAACTTATTTAATTACTAAATAATGAGACTTTCTAATCTCCTTAAGATAATTAGGCTCCTCTTCTGGTTACAAGAACTATTTTTTATGCATTGACGAGGAAATTATATGTTGACTCGTTCTTAACGACTATATTCATTATGAAAACAATTTCCATGAATCGTCTATAACATGAATTCATTCAATTGCAACAAAAAATAGAATTGTCGATCATGAATTGCATCTCATATTGATATTAATTGGTTGAATTCTAAAATAAAGAGTTCCTCCCATCATTTGTGGTTAGCAAGTCGAATCTTTTGATTCCAAACACACTTTTTGATAAAGCGATAATGAAATTGACATATGTTGCTAAACAATGAAGTATATTAATTAAATCAAACAAGTATTAACACCATTATTACTCCAAATCTGTTTGCGTCTATCAGCTAAATGAGTCATTCGTCTTGGATAGAATTTCATGCCAATCTGAACTTATTTAATTACTAAATAATGAGACTTTCTAATCACCTTAAGATAATTATCTCCTCTTCTTGTTACAAGAACTATTTTTCATTCATTAACCATGAAATAATCTATTGACTCTTTCTTAACGACCATATTCATTACGAAAACAATTTCCATGAATCGTCTATAACATGAATTCATTCAATTGCAACAAAAAAAATAGAATTCTCGATCTGGAATTGCATCTCTTATTGATATTAATTGGTTGAATTCTAAAATAAAGAGTACCTCCCATCATTTCTAGTTAGCAAGTGGAATCATTTGATTCCAAACACACTTTTTGATAAAACGATAATGAAATTGACATATGTTGCAAAACAATGAAGTATATTAATTAAATCAAACAAGTATTAACACCGTTATTACTCCAAATCTGTTTGCGTCCATCAGCCAAAAGAGTCATTCGTCTTGGATAGCATTTCATGCCAATGTGAACTTATTTAAATACTAAATAATGATACTTTCTAATCACCTTAAGATAATTAGGCTCCTCTTCTGGTTACAAGAACTATTTTTTATGCATTGATGATGAAATTATATGTTGACTCTTTCTTAACGACTATATTCATTAGGAAAACAATTTCCATGAATCGTCTATAACATGAATTCATTCAATTGCAACAAAAAATAGAATTCTCGATCATGAATTGCATCTCTTATTGATATTAATTGGTTGAATTCTAAAATAAAGAGTACCTCCCATCATTTGTGGTTAGCAAGTCGAATCTTTTGATTCCAAACACACTTTTTGATAAAGCGATAATGAAATTGACATATGTTGCTAAACAATGAAGTATATTAATTAAATCAAACAAGTATTAACACCATTATTACTCCAAATCTGTTTGCGTCCATCAGCCAAATGAGTCATTCCTCTTGGATAGCATTTCATGCCAATGTGAACTTATTTAATTACTAAATAATGACACTTTCTAATCACCTTAAGATAATTAGGCTCCACTTCTGGTTACAAGAACTATTTTTTATGCATTGACGATGAAATATTATATGTTGACTCTTTCTTAACGACTATATTCATTATGAAAACAATTTCCATGAATCGTCTATAAACATGAATTCATTCAATTGCAACAAAAAAATAGAATTCTCGATCATGAATTGCATCTCTTATTGATCTTAATTGGTTGAATTCTAAAATAAAGAGTGCCTCCCATCATTTGTGGTTAGCAAGTCGAATCTTTTGATTCCAAACACACTTTTTGATAAAGCGATAATGAAATTGACATATGTTGCTAAACAATGAAGTATATTAATTAAATCAAACAAGTATTAACACCTATTATTACTCCAAATCTGTTTGCGTCTATCAACCAAAATGAGTCATTCGTCTTGGATAGCATTTCATGCCAATGTGAACTTATTTAATTACTAAATAATGAGACTTTCTAATCACCTTAAGATAATTAGGCTCCTCTTCTGGTTACAAGAACTATTTTTTATGCATTAACCATGAAATAATCTATTGACTCTTTCTTAACGACCATATTCATTACGAAAACAATTTCCATGAATCGTCTATAACATGAATTCATTCAATTGCAACAAAAAATAGAATTCTTGATCATGAATTGCATTTCTTATTGATATTAATTGGTTGAATTCTAAAATAAAGAGTACCTCCCATCATTTGTGGTTAGCAAGTCGAATCTTTTGATTCCAAACACACTTTTTGATAAAGCGATAATGAAATTGACATATGTTGCTAAACAATGAAGTATATTAATTAAATCAAACAAGTATTAACACCATTATTACTCCAAATCTGTTTGCGTCTATCAGCCAAATGAGTCATTCGTCTTGGATAGCATTTCATGCCAATGTGAACTTATTTAATTACTAAATAATGAGACTTTCTAATCACCTTAAGATAATTATCTCCTCTTCTTGTTACAAGAACTATTTTTCATTCATTAACCATGAAATAATCTATTGACTCTTTCTTAACGACCATATTCATTACGAAAACAATTTCCATGAATCGTCTATAACATGAATTCATTCAATTGCAACAAAAAAATAGAATTCTTGACCTTGAATTGCATTTCTTATTGATATTAATTTGTTGAATTCTAAAATAAAGAGTTCCTCCCATCATTTGTGGTTAGCAAGTCAAATCTTTTTGATTCCAAACACACTTTTTGATAAAGCGATAATGAAATTGACATATGTTGCTAAACAATGAAGTATATTAATTAAATCAAACAAGTATTAACACCATTATTACTCCAAATCTGTTTGCGTCCATCAGCCAAATGAGTCATTCGTCTTGGATAGCATTTCATGCCAATGTGAACTTATTTAATTACTAAATAATGAGACTTTCTAATCACCTTAAGATAATTAGGCTCCTCTTCTGGTTACAAGAACTATTTTTTATGCATTGACGATGAAATTATATGTTGACTCTTTCTTAACGACTATATTCATTAGGAAAACAATTTCCATGAATCGTCTATAACATGAATTCATTCAATTGCAACAAAAAATAGAATTCTCGATCATGAATTGCATCTCTTATTGATATTAATTGGTTGAATTCTAAAATAAAGAGTACCTCCCATCATTTGTGGTTAGCAAGTCGAATCTTTTGATTCCAAACACACTTTTTGATAAAGCGATAATGAAATTGACATATGTTGCTAAACAATGAAGTATATTATTATTAAATCAAACAAGTATTAACACCATTATTACTCCAAATCTGTTTGCGTCTATCAGCCAAATGAGTCATTCGTCTTGGATAGCATTTCATGCCAATGTGAAACTTATTTAATTACTAAATAATGAGACTTTCTAATCACCTTAAGATAATTATCTCCTCTTCTGGTTACAAGAACTATTTTTTATTCATTGACCATGAAATAATATGTATTGACTCTTTCTTAACGACTATATTCATTATGAAAAACAATTTCCATGAATCGTCTATAACATGAATTCATTCAATTGCAACAAAAAATAGAATTCTCGATCTGGAATTGCATCTCTTATTGATATTAATTGGTTGAATTCTAAAATAAAGAGTGCCTCCCATCATTTGTGGTTAGCAAGTCGAATCTTTTGATTCCAAACACACTTTTTGATAAAGCGATAATGAAATTGACATATGTTGCTAAAACAATGAAGTATATTAATTAAATCAAACAAGTATTAACACCATTATTACTCCAAATCTGTTTGCGTCTATCAGCCAAATGAGTCATTCGTCTTGGATAGCATTTCATGCCAATGTGAACTTATTTAATTACTAAATAATGAGACTTTCTAATCACCTTAAGATAATTAGGCTCCTCTTCTTGTTACAAGAACTATTTTTTTCATGCATTAACCATGAAATAATCTATTGACTCTTTCTTAACGACCATATTCATTACGAAAACAATTTCCATGAATCGTCTATAACATGAATTCATTCAATTGCAACAAAAAAAATAGAATTCTCGATCTGGAATTGCATCTCTTATTGATATTAATTGGTTGAATTCTAAAATAAAGAGTACCTCCCATCATTTCTAGTTAGCAAGTCGAATCATTTGATTCCAAACACACTTTTTGATAAAGCGATAATGAAATTGACATATGTTGCAAAACAATGAAGTATATTAATTAAATCAAACAAGTATTAACACCGTTATTACTCCAAATCTGTTTGCGTCCATCAGCCAAAAGAGTCATTCGTCTTGGATAGCATTTCATGCCAATGTGAACTTATTTAAATACTAAATAATGATACTTTCTAATCACCTTAAGATAATTAGGCTCCTCTTCTGGTTACAAGAACTATTTTTTATGCATTGATGATGAAATTATATGTTGACTCTTTCTTAACGACTATATTCATTAGGAAAACAATTTCCATGAATCGTCTATAACATGAATTCATTCAATTGCAAGAAACAATAGAGTTCTTGACCTTGAATTGCATTTCTTATTGATATTAATTGGTTGAATTCTAAAATAAAGAGTACCTCCCATCATTTGTGGTTAGCAAGTCAAATCTTTTGATTCCAAACACACTTTTTGATAAAGCGATAATGAAATTGACATATGTTGCTAAACAATGAAGTATATTAATTAAATCAAACAAGTATTAACACCATTATTACTCCAAATCTGTTTGCATCTATCAGCCAAATGATTTCATGCCAATGTGAACTTACTTAATTACTAAATAATGAGACTTTCTAATCACCTTAAGATAATTTTGTCCTCTTCTTGTTACAAGAAATATTTTTCATTCATTAACCATGAAATAATCTATTGACTCTTTCTTAACGACCATATTAATTACGAAAACAAATTCCATGAATCGTCTATAACATGAATTCATTCAATTGCAAGAAACAATAGAGTTCTTGACCTTGAATTGCATTTCTTATTGATATTAATTGGTTGAATTCTAAAATAAAGAGTACCTCCCATCATTTGTGGTTAGCAAGTCAAATCTTTTGATTCCAAACACACTTTTTGATAAAGCGATAATGAAATTGACATATGTTGCTAAACAATGAAGTATATTAATTAAATCAAACAAGTATTAACACCATTATTACTCCAAATCTGTTTGCATCTATCAGCCAAATGAGTCATTCGTCTTCGATAGCATTTCATGCCAATGTGAACTTACTTAATTACTAAATAATGAGACTTTCTAATCACCTTAAGATAATTTTGTCCTCTTCTTTGTTACAAGAACTATTATTCATTCATTCATTAACCATGAAATAATCTATTGACTCTTTCTTAATGACCATATTCATTACGAAAACAATTTCCATGAATCGTCTATAACATGAATTCATTCAATTGCAAGAAACAATAGAATTCTTGACCTTGAATTGCATTTCTTATTGATATTAATTGGTTGAATTCTAAAATAAAGAGTACCTCCCATCATTTGTGGTTAGCAAGTCAAATCTTTTGATTCCAAACGCACTTTTTGATAAAGCGATAATGAAATTGACATATGTTGCTAAAGAATGAAGTATATTAATTAAATCAAACAAGTATTAACACTATTATTACTCCAAATCTGTTTGCGTCCATTAACAAAATGAGTCATTCGTCTTGGATAGCATTTCATGCCGATGTGAACTTATTTAATTACTAAATAATGAGACTTTCTAATCTCCTTAAGATAATTAGGCTCCTCTTCTGGTTACAAGAACTATTTTTTATGCATTGACGAGGAAATTATATATGTTGCTCGTTCTTAACGACTATATTCATTATGAAAACAATTTCCATGAATCGTCTATAACATGAATTCATTCAATTGCAACAAAAAATAGAATTGTCGATCATGAATTGCATCTCATATTGATATTAATTGGTTGAATTCTAAAATAAAGAGTTCCTCCCATCATTTGTGGTTAGCAAGTCGAATCTTTTGATTCCAAACACACTTTTTGATAAAGCGATAATGAAATTGACATATGTTGCTAAACAATGAAGTATATTAATTAAATCAAACAAGTATTAACACCATTATTACTCCAAATCTGTTTGCGTCTATCAGCTAAATGAGTCATTCGTCTTGGATAGAATTTCATGCCAATCTGAACTTATTTAATTACTAAATAATGAGACTTTCTAATCACCTTAAGATAATTATCTCTCCTCTTCTTGTTACAAGAACTATTTTTCATTCATTAACCATGAAATAATCTATTGACTCTTTCTTAACGACCATATTCATTACGAAAACAATTTCCATGAATCGTCTATAACATGAATTCATTCAATTGCAACAAAAAAAATAGAATTCTCGATCTGGAATTGCATCTCTTATTGATATTAATTGGTTGAATTCTAAAATAAAGAGTACCTCCCATCATTTCTAGTTAGCAAGTGGAATCATTTGATTCCAAACACACTTTTTGATAAAACGATAATGAAATTGACATATGTTGCAAAACAATGAAGTATATTAATTAAATCAAACAAGTATTAACACCGTTATTACTCCAAATCTGTTTGCGTCCATCAGCCAAAAGAGTCATTCGTCTTGGATAGCATTTCATGCCAATGTGAACTTATTTAAATACTAAATAATGATACTTTCTAATCACCTTAAGATAATTAGGCTCCTCTTCTGGTTACAAGAACTATTTTTTATGCATTGATGATGAAATTATATGTTGACTCTTTCTTAACGACTATATTCATTAGGAAAACAATTTCCATGAATCGTCTATAACATGAATTCATTCAATTGCAACAAAAAATAGAATTCTCGATCATGAATTGCATCTCTTATTGATATGAATTGGTTGAATTCTAAAATAAAGAGTACCTCCCATCATTTGTGGTTAGCAAGTCGAATCTTTTGATTCCAAACACACTTTTTGATAAAGCGATAATGAAATTGACATATGTTGCTAAACAATGAAGTATATTAATTAAATCAAACAAGTATTAACACCATTATTACTCCAAATCTGTTTGCGTCAATCAGCCAAATGTGTCATTCGTCTTGGATAGCATTTCATGCCAATGTGAACTTATTTAATTACTAAATAATGACACTTTCTAATCACCTTAAGATAATTAGGCTCCACTTCTGGTTACAAGAACTATTTTTTATGCATTGACGATGAAATTATATGTTGACTCTTTCTTAACGACTATATTCATTATGAAAACAATTTCCATGAATCGTCTATAACATGAATTCATTCAATTGCAACAAAAAATAGAATTCTCGATCATGAATTGCATCTCTTATTGATCTTAATTGGTTGAATTCTAAAATAAAGAGTGCCTCCCATCATTTGTGGTTAGCAAGTCGAATCTTTTGATTCCAAACACACTTTTTGATAAAGCGATAATGAAATTGACATATGTTGCTAAACAATGAAGTATATTAATTAAATCAAACAAGTATTAACACCATTATTACTCCAAATCTGTTTGCGTCTATCAACCAAATGAGTCATTCGTCTTGGATAGCATTTCATGCCAATGTGAACTTATTTAATTACTAAATAATGAGACTTTCTAATCACCTTAAGAAAATTATCTCCTCTTCTTGTTACAAGAAATATTTTTCATTCATTAACCATGAAATAATCTATTGACTCTTTCTTAACGACCATATTCATTACGAAAACAATTTCCATGAATCGTCTATAACATGAATTCATTCAATTGCAACAAAAAAATAGAATTCTCGATCTTGAATTGCATCTCTTATTGATATTAATTGGTTGAATTCTAAAATAAAGAGTACCTCCCATCATTTGTGGTTAGCAAGTCGAATCTTTTGATTCCAAACACACTTTTTGATAAAGCGATAATGAAATTGACATATGTTGCTAAACAATGAAGTATATTAATTAAATCAAACAAGTATTAACACCATTATTACTCCAAATCTGTTTGCGTCTATCAGCCAAATGAGTCATTCGTCTTGGATAGCATTTCATGCCAATGTGAACTTACTTAATTACTAAATAATGAGACTTTCTAATCACCTTAAGATAATTTTCTCCTCTTCTTGTTACAAGAACTATTTTTCATTCATTAACCATGAAATAATCTATTGACTCTTTCTTAACGACCATATTCATTACGAAAACAATTTCCATGAATCGTCTATAACATGAATTCATTCAATTGCAACAAAAAAATAGAATTCTCGATCTTGAATTGCATCTCTTATTGATATTAATTGGTTGAATTCTAAAATAAAGAGTACCTCCCATCATTTGTGGTTAGCAAGTCGAATCTTTTGATTCCAAACACACTTTTTGATAAAGCGATAATGAAATTGACATATGTTGCTAAACAATGAAGTATATTAATTAAATCAAACAAGTATTAACACCATTATTACTCCAAATCTGTTTGCGTCTATCAGCCAAATGAGTCATTCGTCTTGGATAGAATTTCATGCCAATGTGAACTTATTTAATTACTAAATAATGAGACTTTCTAATCACCTTAAGATAATTAGGTTCCTCTTCTTGTTACAAGAACTATTTTTCATTCATTAACCATCAAATAATCTATTGACTCTTTCTTAACGACCTTATTAATTACGAAAACAAATTCCATGAATCGTCTATAACATGAATTCATTCAATTGCAAGAAAAAAATAGAGTTCTTGACCTTGAATTGCATTTCTTATTGATATTAATTGGTTGAATTCTAAAATAAAAGAGTAGTACCTCCCATCATTTGTGGTTAGCAAGTCAAATCTTTTGATTCCAAACACACTTTTTGATAAAGCGATAATGAAATTGACATATGTTGCTAAACAATGAAGTATATTAATTAAATCAAACAAGTATTAAACACCATTATTACTCCAAATCTGTTTGCGTCTATCAGCCGAATGAGTCATTTGTCTTGGATAGCATTTCATGCCAATGTGAACATATTTAATTACTAAATAATGAGACTGTCTAATCACCTTAAGATAATTAGGTTCCTCTTCTTGTTACAAGAACTATTTTTCATTCATTAACCATGAAAAAATCTATTGACTCTTTCTTAACGACCATATTAATTACGAAAACAAATTCCATGAATCGTCTATAACATGAATTCATTCAATTGCAAGAAACAATAGAGTTCTTGACCTTGAATTGCATTTCTTATTGATATTAATTGGTTGAATTCTAAAATAAAGAGTACCTCCCATCATTTGTGGTTAGCAAGTCGAATCTTTTGATTCCAAACACACTTTTTGATAAAGCGATAATGAAATTGACATATGTTGCTAAACAATGAAGTATATTAATTAAATCAAACAAGTATTAACACCATTATTACTCCAAATCTGTTTGCGTCTATCAGCCAAATGAGTCATTCGTCTTGGATAGCATTTCATGCCAATGTGAACTTACTTAATTACTAAATAATGAGACTTTCTAATCACCTTAAGATAATTTTGTCCTCTTCTTGTTACAAGAACTATTTTTCGTTCATTAACCATGAAATAATCTATTGACTCTTTCTTAATGACCATATTCATTACGAAAACAATTTCCATGAATCGTCTATAACATGAATTCATTCAATTGCAAGAAACAATAGAATTCTTGACCTTGAATTGCATTTCTTATTGATATTAATTGGTTGAATTCTAAAATAAAGAGTACCTCCCATCATTTGTGGTTAGCAAGTCAAATCTTTTGATTCCAAACACACTTTTTGATAAAGCGATAATGAAATTGACATATGTTGCTAAACAATGAAGTATATTAATTAAATCAAACAAGTATTAACACTATTATTACTCCAAATCTGTTTGCGTCCATTAACCAAATGAGTCATTCGTCTTGGATAGCATTTCATGCCGATGTGAACTTATTTAATTACTAAATAATGAGACTTTCTAATCACCTTAAGATAATTAGGCTCCTCTTCTGGTTACAAGAACTATTTTTTATGCATTGACGATGAAATTATATGTTGACTCTTTCTTAACGACTATATTCATTATGAAAACAATTTCCATGAATCGTCTATAACATGAATTCATTCAATTGCAACAAAAAATAGAATTCTCGATCATGAATTGCATCTCTTATTGATATTAATTGGTTGAATTCTAAAATAAAGAGTACCTCCCATCATTTGTGGTTAGCAAGTCGAATCTTTTGATTCCAAACACACTTTTTGATAAAGCGATAATGAAATTGACATATGTTGCTAAACAATGAATGAAGTATATTAATTAAATCAAACAAGTATTAACACCATTATTACTCCAAATCTGTTTGCGTCTATCAGCCAAATGAGTCATTCGTCTTGGATAGCATTTCATGCCAATGTGAACTTACTTAATTACTAAATAATGAGACTTTCTAATCACCTTAAGATAATTATCTCCTCTTCTTGTTACAAGAACTATTTTTCATTCATTAACCATGAAATAATCTATTGACTCTTTCTTAACGACCATATTCATTACGAAAACAATTTCCATGAATCGTCTATAACATGAATTCATTCAATTGCAACAAAAAAATAGAATTCTCGATCTTGAATTGCATCTCTTATTGATATTAATTGGTTGAATTCTAAAATAAAGAGTACCTCCCGTCATTTGTGGTTAGCAAGTCGAATCATTTGATTCCAAGCACACTTTTTGATAAAGCGATAACGAAATTGACATATGTTGCAAAACAATGAAGTATATTAATTAAATCAAACAAGTATTAACACCGTTATTACTCCAAATCTGTTTGCGTCCATCAGCCAAAAGAGTCATTCGTCTTGGATAGCATTTCATGCCAATGTGAACTTATTTAAATACTAAATAATGATACTTTTTAATCACCTTAAAATAATTACGCTCCTCTTCTGGTTACAAGAACTATTTTTTATGCAATGACGATGAAATTATATGTTGACTCGTTCTTAACGACTATATTCATTATGAAAACAATTTCCATGAATCGTCTATAACATGAATTCATTCAATTGCAACAAAAAATAGAATTCTCGATCATGAATTGCATCTCTTATTGATATTAATTGGTTGAATTCTAAAATAAAGAGTACCTCCCATCATTTGTGGTTAGCAAGTCAAATCTTTTGATTCCAAACACACTTTTTGATAAAGCGATAATGAAATTGACATATGTTGCTAAACAATGAAGTATATTAATTAAATCAAACAAGTATTAACACTATTATTACTCCAAATCTGTTTGCGTCCATTAACCAAATGAGTCATTCGTCTTGGATAGCATTTCATGCCAATGTGAACTTATTTAATTACTAAATAATGAGACTTTCTAATCACCTTAAGATAATTATCTCCTCTTCTTGTTACAAGAACTATTTTTCATTCATTAACCATGAAATAATCTATTGACTCTTTCCTAACGACCATATTCATTACGAAAACAATTTCCATGAATCGTCTATAACATGAATTCATTCAATTGCAAGAAACAATAGAGTTCTTGACCTTGAATTGCATTTCTTATTGATATTAATTGGTTGAATTCTAAAATAAAGAGTACCTCCCATCATTTGTGGTTAGCAAGTCGAATCTTTTGATTCCAAACACACTTTTTGATAAAGCGATAATGAAATTGACATATGTTGCTAAACAATGAAGTATATTAATTAAATCAAACAAGTATTAACACTATTATTACTCCAAATCTGTTTGCGTCCATTAACCAAATGAGTCATTCGTCTTGGATAGCATTTCATGCCGATGTGAACTTATTTAATTACTAAATAATGAGACTTTCTAATCACCTTAAGATAATTAGGCTCTTCTTCTGGTTACAAGAACTATTTTTTATGCATTGACGATGAAATTATATGTTCACTCGTTCTTAACGACTATATTCATTATGAAAACAATTTCCATGAATCGTCTATAACATGAATTCATTCAATTGCAACAAAAAATAGAATTCTCGATCATGAATTGCATCTCTTATTGATATTAATTGGTTGAATTCTAAAATAAAGAGTTCCTCCCATAATTTGTGGTTAGCAAGTCGAATCTTTTGATTCCAAACACACTTTTTGATAAAGCGATAATGAAATTGACATATGTTGCTAAACAATGAAGTATATTAATTAAATCAAACAAGTATTAACACCATTATTACTCCAAATCTGTTTGCGTCTATCAGCCAAATGAGTCATTCGTCTTGGATAGAATTTCATGCCAATGTGAACTTATTTAATTACTAAATAATGAGACTTTCTAATCACCTTAAGATAATTATCTCCTCTTCTTGTTACAAGAACTATTTTTCATTCATTAACCATGAAATAATCTATTGACTCTTTCTTAACGACCATATTCATTACGAAAACAATTTCCATGAATCGTCTATAACATGAATTCATTCAATTGCAACAAAAAAATAGAATTCTCGATCTTGAATTGCATCTCTTATTGATATTAATTGGTTGAATTCTAAAATAAAGAGTACCTCCCATCATTTCTGGTTAGCAAGTCGAATCATTTGATTCCAAGCACACTTTTTGATAAAGCCATAACGAAATTGACATATGTTGCAAAACAATGAAGTTTATTAATTAAATCAAACAAGTTTTAACACCATTATTACGCCAAATCTGTTTGCGTCTATCAGCTAAATGAGTCATTCGTCTTGGATAGAATTTCATGCCAATGTGAACTTATTTAATTACTAAATAATGAGACTTTCTAATCACCTTAAGATAATTATCTCCTCTTCTTGTTACAAGAACTATTTTTCATTCATTAACCATGAAATAATCTATTGACTCTTTCTTAACGACCATATTCATTACGAAAACAAATTCCATGAATCATCTATAACATGAATTCATTCAATTGCAAGAAACAATATAGTTCTTGACCTTGAATTGCATTTCTTATTGATATTAATTGGTTCAATTCTAAAATAAAGAGTACCTCCCATCATTTGTGTTTAGCAAGTCAAATCTTTTGATTCCAAACACACTTTTTGATAAAGCGATAATGAAATTGACATATGTTGCTAAACAATGAAGTATATTATCAAACAAGTATTAACACCATTATTACTCCAAATCTGTTTGCGTCTATCAGCCGAATGAGTCATTTGTCTTGGATAGCATTTCATGCCAATGTGAACATATTTAATTACTAAATAATGAGACTTTCTAATCACCTTAAGAAAATTATCTCCTCTTCTTGTTACAAGAACTATTTTTCATTCATTAACCATGAAATAATCTATGGACACTTTCTAAACGACAATATTCATTATGAAAACAATTTCCATGAATCGTCTATAACATGAATTCATTCAATTGCAAGAAACAATAGAGTTCTTGACCTTGAATTGCATTTCTTATTGATATTAATTGGTTGAATTCTAAAATAAAGAGTACCTCCCATCATTTCTGGTTAGCAAGTCGAATCATTTGATTCCAAGCACACTTTTTGATAAAGCCATAACGAAATTGACATATGTTGCAAAACATTGAAGTATATTAATTAAATCAAACAAGTATTAACACCGTTATTACTCCAAATCTGTTTGCGTCCATCAGCCAAAAGAGTCATTCGTCTTGGATAGCATTTCATGCCAATGTGAACTTATTTAAATACTAAATAATGATACTTTCTAATCACCTTAAGATAATTAGGCTCCTCTTCTGGTTACAAGAACTATTTTTTATGCATTGATGATGAAATTATATGTTGACTCTTTCTTAACGACTATATTCATTAGGAAAACGATTTCCATGAATCGTCTATAACATGAATTCATTCAATTGCAACAAAAAATAGAATTCTCGATCATGAATTGCATCTCTTATTGATATGAATTGGTTGAATTCTAAAATAAAGAGTACCTCCCATCATTTGTGGTTAGCAAGTCGAATCTTTTGATTCCAAACACACTTTTTGATAAAGCGATAATGAAATTGACATATGTTGCTAAACAATGAAGTATATTAATTAAATCAAACAGGTATTAACACCATTATTACTCCAAATCTGTTTGCGTCAATCAGCCAAATGTGTCATTCATCTTGGATAGCATTTCATGCCAATGTGAACTTATTTAAATACTAAATAATGATACTTTCTAATCACCTTAAGATAATTAGGCTCCACTTCTGGTTACAAGAACTATTTTTTATGCATTGACGATGAAATTATATGTATTGACTCTTTCTTAACGACCATATTCATTATGAAAACAATTTCCATGAATCGTCTATAACATGAATTCATTCAATTGCAACAAAAAATAGAATTCTCGATCATGAATTGCATCTCTTATTGATATTAATTGGTTGAATTCTAAAATAAAGAGTACCTCCCATCATTTGTGGTTAGCAAGTCGAATCTTTTGATTCCAAACACACTTTTTGATAAAGCGATAATGAAATTGACATATGTTGCTAAACAATGAAGTATATTAATTAAATCAAACAAGTATTAACACCATTATTACTCCAAATCTGTTTGCGTCTATCAACCAAATGAGTCATTCGTCTTGGATAGCATTTCATGCCAATGTGAACTTATTTAATTACTAAATAATGAGACTTTCTAATCACCTTAAGATAATTATCTCCTCTTCTTGTTACAAGAAATATTTTTCATTCATTAACCATGAAATAATCTATTGACTCTTTCTTAACGACCAAATTTATTACGAAAACAATTTCCATGAATCGTCTATAACATGAATTCATTCAATTGCAACAAAAAATAGAATTCTCGATCATGAATTGCATCTCTTATTGATATTAATTGGTTGAATTCTAAAATAAAGAGTACCTCCCATCTTTTGTGGTTAGCAAGTCGAATCTTTTGATTCCAAACACACTTTTTGATAAAGCGATAATGAAATTGACATATGTTGCTAAACAATGAAGTATATTAATTAAATCAAACAAGTATTAACACCGTTATTACTCCAAATCTGTTTGCGTCCATCAGCCAAAAGAGTCATTCGTCTTGGATAGCATTTCATGCCAATGTGAACTTATTTAAATACTAAATAATGATACTTTTTAATCACCTTAAAATAATTACGCTCCTCTTCTGGTTACAAGAACTATTTTTTATGCATTGACGATGAAATTATATGTTGACTCTTTCTTAACGACTATATTCATTATGAAAACAATTTCCATGAATCGTCTATAACATGAATTCATTCAATTGCAACAAAAAATAGAATTCTCGATCATTGAATTGCATCTCTTATTGATATTAATTGGTTGAATTCTAAAATAAAGAGTACCTCCCATCTTTTGTGGTTAGCAAGTCGAATCTTTTGATTCCAAACACACTTTTTGATAAAGCGATAATGAAATTGACATATGTTGCTAAACAATGAAGTATATTAATTAAATCAAACAAGTATTAACACCATTATTACTCCAAATCTGTTTGCGTCTATCAGCCAAATGAGTCATTCGTCTTGGATAGCATTTCATGCCAATGTGAACTTATTTAATTACTAAATAATGAGACTTTCTAATCACCTTAAGATAATTATCTCCTCTTCTTGTTACAAGAAATATTTTTTTCATTCATTAACCATGAAATAATCTATTGACTCTTTCTTAACGACCATATTCATTACGAAAACAATTTCCATGAATCGTCTATAACATGAATTCATTCAATTGCAAGAAAACAATAGAGTTTCTGACCTTGAATTGCATTTCTTATTGATATTAATTGGTTGAATTCTAAAATAAAGAGTACCTCCCATCATTTGTGGTTAGCAAGTCGAATCTTTTGATTCCAAACACACTTTTTGATAAAGCGATAATGAAATTGACATATGTTGCTAAACAATGAAGTATATTAATTAAATCAAACAAGTATTAACACCATTATTACTCCAAATCTGTTTGCGTCTATCAGCCAAATGAGTCATTCGTCTTGGATAGCATTTCATGCCAATGTGAACTTATTTAATTACTAAATAATGAGACTTTCTAATCACCTTAAGATAATTATCTCCTCTTCTTGTTACAAGAACTATTTTTCATTCATTAACCATGAAATAATCTATTGACTCTTTCTTAACGACCATATTCATTACGAAAACAATTTCCATGAATCGTCTATAACATGAATTCATTCAATTGCAAGAAACAATAGAGTTCTTGACCTTGAATTGCATTTCTTATTGATATTAATTGGTTGAATTCTAAAATAAAGAGTACCTCCCATCCCATCATTTGTGGTTAGCAAGTCGAATCTTTTGATTCCAAACACACTTTTTGATAAAGCGATAATGAAATTGACATATGTTGCTAAACAATGAAGTATATTAATTAAATCAAACAAGTATTAACACCATTATTACTCCAAATCTGTTTGCGTCTATCAGCCAAATGAGTCATTCGTCTTGGATAGCATTTCATGCCAATGTAAACTTATTTGATTACTAAATAATGAGACTTTCTAATCACCTTAAGATAATTATCTCCTCTTCTTGTTACAAGAACTATTTTTCATTCATTAACCATGAAATAATCTATTGACTCTTTCTTAACGACCATATATCATTACGAAAACAATTTCCATGAATCGTCTATAACATGAATTCATTCAATTGCAAGAAAAAATAGAGTTCTTGACCATGAATTGCATTTCTTATTGATATTAATTGGTTGAATTCTAAAATAAAGAGTACCTCCCATCATTTGTGGTTAGCAAGTCGAATCTTTTGATTCCAAACACACTTTTTGATAAAGCGATAATGAAATTGACATATGTTGCTAAACAATGAAGTATATTAATTAAATCAAACAAGTATTAACACCATTATTACTCCAAATCTGTTTGCGTCTATCAGCCAAATGAGTCATTCGTCTTGGATAGCATTTCATGCCAATGTGAACTTATTTTAATTACTAAATAATGAGACTTTCTAATCACCTTAAGATAATTATCTCCTCTTCTTGTTACAAGAACTATTTTTCATTCATTAACCATGAAATAATCTATTGACTCTTTCTTAACGACCATATTCATTACGAAAACAATTTCCATGAATCGTCTATAACATGAATTCATTCAATTGCAAGAAACAATAGAGTTCTTGACCTTGAATTGCATTTCTTATTGATATTAATTGGTTGAATTCTAAAATAAAGAGTACCTCCCATCATTTGTGGTTAGCAAGTCGAATCTTTTGATTCCAAACACACTTTTTGATAAAGCGATAATGAAATTGACATATGTTGCTAAACAATGAAGTATATTAATTAAATCAAACGAGTATTAACACCATTATTACTCCAAAGTTGTTTGCGTCTATCAGCCAAATGAGTCATTCGTCTTGGATAGCATTTCATGCCAATGTAAACTTATTTGATTACTAAATAATGAGACTTTCTAATCACCTTAAGATAATTATCTCCTCTTTTTGTTACAAGAACTATTTTTCATTCATTAACCATGAAATAATCTATTGACTCTTTCTTAACGACCATATTCATTACGAAAACAATTTCCATGAATCGTCTATAACATGAATTCATTATATTGCAAGAAACAATAGAGTTCTTGACCTTGAATTGCATTTCTTATTGATATTAATTGGTTGAATTCTAAAATAAAGAGTACCTCCCATCATTTGTGGTTAGCAAGTCGAATCTTTTGATTCCAAACACACTTTTTGATAAAGCGATAATGAAATTGACATATGTTGCTAAACAATGAAGTATATTAATTAAATCAAATCATACAAGTATTAACACCATTATTATTCCAAATCTGTTTGCGTCTATCAGCCAAATGAGTCATTCGTCTTGGATAGCATTTCATGCCAATGTAAACTTATTTGATTACTAAATAATGAGACTTTCTAATCACTTTAAGATAATTATCTCCTCTTCTTGTTACAAGAACTATTTTTCATTCATTAACCATGAAATAATCTATTGACTCTTTCTTAACGACCATATTCATTACGAAAACAATTTCCATGAATCGTCTATAACATGAATTCATTCAATTGCAAGAAACAATAGAGTTCTTGACCTTGAATTGCATTTCTTATGGATATTAATTGGTTGAATTCTAAAATAAAGAGTACCTCCCATCATTTGAGGTTAGCAAGTCCAATCTTTTGATTCCAAACACAACTTTTTGATAAAGCGATAATGAAATTGACATATGTTGCTAAACAATGAAGTATATTAATTAAATCAAACAAGTATTAAAACCATTATTACTCCAAATCTGTTGGCGTCTATCAGCCAAATGAGTCATTCGTCTTGGATAGCATTTCATGCCTATGTGAACTTATTTAATTACTAAATAATGAGACTTTCTAATCACCTTAAGATAATTATCTCCTCTTCTTGTTACAAGAACTATTTTTCATTCATTAACCATGAAATAATCTATTGACTCTTTCTTAACGACCATATTCATTACGAAAACAATTTCCATGAATCGATTATAACATGAATTCATTATATTGCAAGAAACAATAGAGTTCTTGACCTTGAATTGCATTTCTTATTGATATTAATTGGTTGAATTCTAAAATAAAGAGTACCTCCCATCATTTGTGGTTAGCAAGTCGAATCTTTTGATTCCAAACACACTTTTTGATAAAGCGATAATGAAATTGACATATGTTGCTAAACAATGAAGTATATTAATTAAATCATACAAGTATTAACACCATTATTATTCCAAATCTGTTTGCGTCTATCAGCCAAATGAGTCATTCGTCTTGGATAGCATTTCATGCCAATGTAAACTTATTTGATTACTAAATAATGAGACTTTCTAATCACTTTAAGATAATTATCTCCTCTTCTTGTTACAAGAACTATTTTTCATTCATTAACCATGAAATAATCTATTGACTCTTTCTTAACGACCATATTCATTACGAAAACAATTTCCATGAATCGTCTATAACATGAATTCATTCAATTGCAAGAAACAATAGAGTTCTTGACCTTGAATTGCATTTCTTATTGATATTAATTGGTTGAATTCTAAAATAAAGAGTACCTCCCATCATTTGTGGTTAGCAAGTCAAATCATTTGATTCCAAACACACTTTTTGATAAAGCGATAATGAAATTGACATATGTTGATAAACAATGAAATATATTAATTAAATCAAACAAGTATTAACACCACTATTACTCCAAATCTGTTTGCGTCTATCAGCCAAATGAGTCATTCGTCTTGGATAGCATTTCATGCCAATGTGAACTTATTTCATCTCTAAATAATGAGACTTTCTAATCACCTTAAGATAATTAGGCTCCTCTTCTTGTTACAAGAACTATTTTTCATTCATTAACCATGAAATAATCTATTGACTCTTTCTTAACGAC
The DNA here is from genome assembly GCA_037897445.1 of Ceriops zippeliana. Lineage (NCBI taxonomy): Eukaryota > Viridiplantae > Streptophyta > Magnoliopsida > Malpighiales > Rhizophoraceae > Ceriops > Ceriops zippeliana. The sequence goes on along the minus strand of JBAPLH010000358.1, from coordinate 22,748 downwards.
CATATTCATTACGAAAACAATTTCCATGAATCGTCTATAACATGAATTCATTATATTGCAAGAAACAATAGAGTTCTTGACCTTGAATTGCATTTCTTATTGATATTAATTTTTTGAATTCTAAAATAAAGAGTACCTCCCATCATTTGTGGTTACCAAGTCGAATCTTTTGATTCCAAACACACTTTTTGATAAAGCGATAATGAAATTGACATATGTTGCTAAACAATGAAGTATATTAATTAAATCAAATGAGTATTAACACTATTATTACTCCAAATCTGTTTGCGTCCATCAACCAAATGAGTCATTCGTCTTGGATAGCATTTCATGCCAATGTAAACTTATTTGATTACTAAATAATGAGAGTTTCTAATCACCTTAAGATAATTAGGCTCCTCTTCTGGTTACAAGAACTATATTTTATGCATTGATGATGAAATTATATGTTGACTCTTTCTCAACGACTATATTCATTATGAAAACAATTTCCATGAATCGTCTATAACATGAATTCATTCAATTGCAACAAAAAATAGAATTCTCGATCATGAATTGCATCTCTTATTGATATTAATTGGTTGAATTCTAAAATAAAGAGTACCTCCCATCATTTGTGGTTAGCGAGTCGAATCTTTTGATTCCAAACACACTTTTTGATAAAGCGATAATGAAATTGACATATGTTGCTAAACAATGAAGTATATTAATTAAATCAAACGAGTATTAACACCATTATTACTCCAAATTTGTTTGCGTCTATCAGCCAAATGAGTCATTCGTCTTGGATAGCATTTCATGCCAATGTAAACTTATTTGATTACAAAATAATGAGACTTTCTAATCACCTTAAGATAATTATCTCCTCTGCTTGTTACAAGAACTATTTTTCATTCATTAACCATGAAATAATCTATTGACTCTTTCTTAACGACCATATTCATTACGAAAACAATTTCCATGAATCGTCTATAACATGAATTCATTCAATTGCAAGAAACAATAGAGTTCTTGACCTTGAATTGCATTTCTTATGGATATTAATTGGTTGAATTCTAAAATAAAGAGTACCTCCCATCATTTGTGGTTAGCAAGTAGAATCTTTTGATTCCAATCACACTTTTTGATAAAGCGATAATGAAATTGACATATGTTGCTAAACAATGAAGTATATTAATTAAATCAAACAAGTATTAAAACCATTATTACTCCAAATCTGTTGGCGTCTATTAGCCAAGTGAGTCATTCGTCTTAGATAGCATTTCATGCCAATGTGAACTTATTTAATTATTAAATAATGAGACTTTCTAATCACCTTAAGATAATTATCTCCTCTTGTTGTTACAAGAACTATTTTTCATTCATTAACCATGAAATAATCTATTGACTCTTTCTTAACGACCATATTCATTACGAAAACAATTTCCATGAATCGTCTATAACATGAATTCATTCAATTGCAAGAAACAATAGAGTTCTTGACCTTGAATTGCATTTCTTATGGATATTAATTGGTTGAATTCTAAAATAAAGAGTACCTCCCATCATTTGTGGTTAGCAAGTCGAATCTTTTGATTCCAAACACACTTTTTGATAAAGGGATAATGAAATTGACATATGTTGCTAAACAATAAAGTATATTAATTAAATCAAACAAGTATTAAAACCATTATTACTCCAAATCTGTTGGCGTCTATCAGCCAAATGAGTCATTCGTCTTGGATAGCATTTCATGCCAATGTGAACTTATTTAATTACTAAATAATGAGACTTTCTAATCACCTTAAGATAATTATCTCCTCTTCTTGTTACAAGAACTATTTTTCATTCATTAACCATGAAATAATCTATTGACTCTTTCTTAACGACCATATTCATTACGAAAACAATTTCCATGAATCGTCTATAACATGAATTCATTCAATTGCAAGAAACAATAGAGTTCTTGACCTTGAATTGCATTTCTTATTGATATTAATTGGTTGAATTCTAAAATAAAGAGTACCTCCCATCATTTGTGGCTACCAAGTTGAATCTTTTGATTCCAAACACACTTTTTGATAAAGCGATAATGAAATTGACATATGTTGCTAAACAATGAAGTATATTAATTAAATCAAACGAGTATTAACACCATTATTACTCCAAAGTTGTTTGCGTCTATCAGCCAAATGAGTCATTCGTCTTGGATAGCATTTCATGCCAATGTAAACTTATTTGATTACTAAATAATGAGACTTTCTAATCACCTTAAGATAATTATCTCCTCTTTTTGTTACAAGAACTATTTTTCATTCATTAACCATGAAATAATCTATTGACTCTTTCTTAACGACCATATTCATTACGAAAACAATTTCCATGAATCGTCTATAACATGAATTCATTATATTGCAAGAAACAATAGAGTTCTTGACCTTGAATTGCATTTCTTATTGATATTAATTGGTTGAATTCTAAAATAAAGAGTACCTCCCATCATTTGTGGTTAGCAAGTCGAATCTTTTGATTCCAAACACACTTTTTGATAAAGCGATAATGAAATTGACATATGTTGCTAAACAATGAAGTATATTAATTAAATCATACAAGTATTAACACCATTATTATTCCAAATCTGTTTGCGTCTATCAGCCAAATGAGTCATTCGTCTTGGATAGCATTTCATGCCAATGTAAACTTATTTGATTACTAAATAATGAGACTTTCTAATCACTTTAAGATAATTATCTCATCTTCTTGTTACAAGAACTATTTTTCATTCATTAACCATGAAATAATCTATTGACTCTTTCTTAACGACCATATTCATTACGAAAACAATTTCCATGAATCGTCTATAACATGAATTCATTCAATCGCAAGAAACAATAGAGTTCTTGACCTTGAATTGCATTTCTTATGGATATTAATTGGTTGAATTCTAAAATAAAGAGTACCTCCCATCAATTGAGGTTAGCAAGTCCAATCTTTTGATTCCAAACAAACTTTTTGATAAAGCGATAATGAAATTGACATATGTTGCTAAATAATGAAGTATATTAATTAAATCAAACAAGTATTAAAACCATTATTACTCCAAATCTGTTGGCGTCTATCAGCCAAATGAGTCATTCGTCTTGGATAGCATTTCATGCCTATGTGAACTTATTTAATTACTAAATAATGAGACTTTCTAATCACCTTAAGATAATTATCTCCTCTTCTTGTTACAAGAACTATTTTTCATTCATTAACCATGAAATAATCTATTGACTCTTTCTTAACGACCATATTCATTACGAAAACAATTTCCATGAATCGATTATAACATGAATTCATTATATTGCAAGAAACAATAGAGTTCTTGACCTTGAATTGCATTTCTTATTGATATTAATTGGTTGAATTCTAAATAAAGAGTACCTCCCATCATTTGTGGTTAGCAAGTCGAATCTTTTGATTCCAAACACACTTTTTGATAAAGCGATAATGAAATTGACATATGTTGCTAAACAATGAAGTATATTAATTAAATCATACAAGTATTAACACCATTATTATTCCAAATCTGTTTGCGTCTATCAGCCAAATGAGTCATTCGTCTTGGATAGCATTTCATGCCAATGTAAACTTATTTGATTACTAAATAATGAGACTTTCTAATCACTTTAAGATAATTATCTCCTCTTCTTGTTACAAGAACTATTTTTCATTCATTAACCATGAAATAATCTATTGACTCTTTCTTAACGACCATATTCATTACGAAAACAATTTCCATGAATCGTCTATAACATGAATTCATTCAATTGCAAGAAACAATAGAGTTCTTGACCTTGAATTGCATTTCTTATGGATATTAATTGGTTGAATTCTAAAATAAAGAGTACCTCCCATCATTTGTGGTTAGCAAGTCCAATCTTTTGATTCCAAACACACTTTTTGATAAAGCGATAATGAAATTGACATATGTTGCTAAACAATGAAGTATATTAATTAAATCAAACAAGTATTAAAACCATTATTACTCCAAATCTGTTGGCGTCTATCAGCCAAATGAGTCATTCGTCTTGGATAGCATTTCATGCCAATGTGAACTTATTTAATTACTAAATAATGAGACTTTCTAATCACCTTAAGATAATTATCTCCTCTTCTTGTTACAAGAACTATTTTTCATTCATTAACCATGAAATAATCTATTGACTCTTTCTTAACGACCATATTCATTACGAAAACAATTTCCATGAATCGTCTATAACATGAATTCATTCAATTGCAAGAAACAATAGAGTTCTTGACCTTGAATTGCATTTCTTATTGATATTAATTGGTTGAATTCTAAAATAAAGAGTACCTCCCATCATTTGTGGTTAGCAAGTCGAATCTTTTGATTCCAAACACACTTTTTGATAAAGCGATAATGAAATTGACATATGTTGCTAAACAATGAAGTATATTAATTAAATCAAACAAGTATTAAAACCATTATTACTCCAAATCTGTTTGCGTCTATCAGCCAAATGAGTCATTCGTCTTGGATAGCATTTCATGCCAATGTGAACTTATTTGATTACTAAATAATGAGACTTTCTAATCACCTTAAGATAATTATCTCCTCTTCTTGTTACAAGAACTATTTTTTCATTCATTAACCATGAAATAATCTATTGACTCTTTCTTAACGACCATATTCATTACGAAAACAATTTCCATGAATCGTCTATAACATGAATTCATTATATTTGCAAGAAACAATAGAGTTCTTGACCTTGAATTGCATTTCTTATTGATATTAATTGGTTGAATTCTAAAATAAAGAGTACCTCCCATCATTTGTGGTTAGCAAGTCCAATCTTTTGATTCCAAACACACTTTTTGATAAAGCGATAATGAAATTGACATATGTTGCTAAACAATGAAGTATATTAATTAAATCATACAAGTATTAACACCATTATTATTCCAAATCTGTTTGCGTCTATCAGCCAAATGAGTCATTCGTCTTGGATAGCATTTCATGCCAATGTAAACTTATTTGATTACTAAATAATGAGACTTTCTAATCACTTTAAGATAATTATCTCCTCTTCTTGTTACAAGAACTATTTTTCATTCATTAACCATGAAATAATCTATTGACTCTTTCTTAACGACCATATTCATTACGAAAACAATTTCCATGAATCGTCTATAACATGAATTCATTCAATTGCAAGAAACAATAGAGTTCTTGACCTTGAATTGCATTTCTTATGGATATTAATTGGTTGAATTCTAAAATAAAGAGTACCTCCCATCATTTGTGGTTAGCAAGTCGAATCTTTTGATTCCAAACACACTTTTTGATAAAGCGATAATGAAATTGACATATGTTGCTAAACAATGAAGTATATTAATTAAATCAAACGAGTATTAACACCATTATTACTCCAAAATCTGTTTGCGTCTATCAGCCAAATGAGTCATTCGTCTTGGATAGCATTTCATGCCAATGTAAACTTATTTGATTACTAAATAATGAGACTTTCTAATCACCTTAAGATAATTATCTCCTCTTCTTGTTACAAGAACTATTTTTCATTCATTAACCATGAAATAATCTATTGACTCTTTCTTAACGACCATATTCATTACGAAAACAATTTCCATGAATCGTCTATAACATGAATTCATTATATTGCAAGAAACAATAGAGTTCTTGACCTTGAATTGCATTTCTTATTGATATTAATTGGTTGAATTCTAAAATAAAGAGTACCTCCCATCATTTGTGGTTAGCAAGTCGAATCTTTTGATTCCAAACACACTTTTTGATAAAGCGATAATGAAATTGACATATGTTGCTAAACAATGAAGTATATTAATTAAATCATACAAGTATTAACACCATTATTATTCCAAATCTGTTTGCGTCTATCAGCCAAATGAGTCATTCGTCTTGGATAGCATTTCATGCCAATGTAAACTTATTTGATTACTAAATAATGAGACTTTCTAATCACTTTAAGATAATTATCTCCTCTTCTTGTTACAAGAACTATTTTTCATTCATTAACCATGAAATAATCTATTGACTCTTTCTTAACGACCATATTCATTACGAAAACAATTTCCATGAATCGTCTATAACATGAATTCATTCAATTGCAAGAAACAATAGAGTTCTTGACCTTGAATTGCATTTCTTATGGATATTAATTGGTTGAATTCTAAAATAAAGAGTACCTCCCATCATTTGTGGTTAGCAAGTCCAATCTTTTGATTCCAAACACACTTTTTGATAAAGCGATAATGAAATTGACATATGTTGCTAAACAATGAAGTATATTAATTAAATCAAACAAGTATTAAAACCATTATTACTCCAAATCTGTTTGCGTCTATCAGCCAAATGAGTCATTCGTCTTGGATAGCATTTCATGCCAATGTGAACTTATTTAATTACTAAATAATGAGACTTTCTAATCACCTTAAGATAATTATCTCCTCTTCTTGTTACAAGAACTATTTTTCATTCATTAACCATGAAATAATCTATTGACTCTTTCTTAACGACCATATTCATTACGAAAACAATTTCCATGAATCGTCTATAACATGAATTCATTCAATTGCAAGAAACAATAGAGTTCTTGACCTTGAATTGCATTTCTTATTGATATTAATTGGTTGAATTCTAAAATAAAGAGTACCTCCCATCATTTGTGGTTAGCAAGTCGAATCTTTTGATTCCAAACACACTTTTTGATAAAGCGATAATGAAATTGACATATGTTGCTAAACAATGAAGTATATTAATTAAATCAAACAAGTATTAACACTATTATTACTCCAAATCTGTTTGCGTCTATCAGCCAAATGAGTCATTCGTCTTGGATAGCATTTCATGCCAATGTAAACTTATTTGATTACTAAATAATGAGACTTTCTAATCACCTTAAGATAATTATCTCCTCTTCTTGTTACAAGAACTATTTTTCATTCATTAACCATGAAATAATCTATTGACTCTTTCTTAACGACCATATTCATTACGAAAACAATTTCCATGAATCGTCTATAACATGAATTCATTCAATTGCAAGAAAAACATAGAGAGTTCTTGACCTTGAATTGCATTTCTTATTGATATTAATTGGTTGAATTCTAAAATAAAGAGTACCTCCCATCATTTGTGGTTAGCAAGTCGAATCTTTTGATTCCAAACACACTTTTTTTTGATAAAGCGATAATGAAATTGACATATGTTGCTAAACAATGAAGTATATTAATTAAATCAAACAAGTATTAACACCATTATTACTCCAAATCTGTTTGCGTCTATCAGCCAAATGAGTCATTCGTCTTGGATAGCATTTCATGCCAATGTGAACTTATTTAATTACTAAATAATGAGACTTTCTAATCACCTTAAGATAATTATCTCCTCTTCTTGTTACAAGAACTATTTTTCATTCATTAACCATGAAATAATCTATTGACTCTTTCTTAACGACCATATTCATTACGAAAACAATTTCCATGAATCGTCTATAACATGAATTCATTCAATTGCAAGAAACAATAGAGTTCTTGACCTTGAATTGCATTTCTTATTGATATTAATTGGTTGAATTCTAAAATAAAGAGTACCTCCCATCATTTGTGGTGGTTAGCAAGTCGAATCTTTTGATTCCAAACACACTTTTTGATAAAGCGATAATGAAATTGACATATGTTGCTAAACAATGAAGTATATTAATTAAATCAAACAAGTATTAACACTATTATTACTCCAAATCTGTTTGCGTCTATCAACCAAATGAGTCATTCGTCTTGGATAGCATTTCATGCCAATGTAAACTTATTTGATTACTAAATAATGAGACTTTCTAATCACCTTAAGATAATTAGGCTCCTCTTCTTGTTACAAGAACTATTTTTCATTCATTAACCATGAAATAATCTATTGACTCTTTCTTAACGACCATATTCATTACGAAAACAATTTCCATGAATCGTCTATAACATGAATTCATTCAATTGCAAGAAACAATAGAGTTCTTGACCTTGAATTGCATTTCTTATTGATATTAATTGGTTGAATTCTAAAATAAAGAGTACCTCCCATCATTTGTGGTTAGCAAGTCGAATCTTTTGATTCCAAACACACTTTTTGATAAAGCGATAATGAAATTGACATATGTTGCTAAACAATGAAGTATATTAATTAAATCAAACAAGTATTAAAACCATTATTACTCCAAATCTTGTTTGCGTCTATCAGCCAAATGAGTCATTCGTCTTGGATAGCATTTCATGCCAATGTAAACTTATTTGATTACAAAATAATGAGACTTTCTAATCACCTTAAGATAATTATCTCCTCTTCTTGTTACAAGAACTATTTTTCATTCATTAACCATGAAATAATCTATTGACTCTTTCTTAACGACCATATTCATTACGAAAACAATTTCCATGAATCGTCTATAACATGAATTCATTCAATTGCAAGAAACAATAGAGTTCTTGACCTTGAATTGCATTTCTTATGGATATTAATTGGTTGAATTCTAAAATAAAGAGTACCTCCCATCATTTGTGGTTAGCAAGTAGAATCTTTTGATTCCAAACACACTTTTTGATAAAGCGATAATGAAATTGACATATGTTGCTAAACAATGAAGTATATTAATTAAATCAAACAAGTATTAAAACCATTATTACTCCAAATCTGTTGGCGTCTATCAGCCAAATGAGTCATTCGTCTTGGATAGCATTTCATGCCAATGTGAACTTATTTAATTACTAAATAATGAGACTTTCTAATCACCTTAAGATAATTATCTCCTCTTCTTGTTACAAGAACTATTTTTTCATTCATTAACCATGAAATAATCTATTGACTCTTTCTTAACGACCATATTCATTACGAAAACAATTTCCATGAATCGTCTATAACATGAATTCATTCAATTGCAAGAAACAATAGAGTTCTTGACCTTGAATTGCATTTCTTATTGATATTAATTGGTTGAATTCTAAAATAAAGAGTACCTCCCATCATTTGTGGTTAGCAAGTCGAATCTTTTGATTCCAAACACACTTTTTGATAAAGCGATAATGAAATTGACATATGTTGCTAAACAATGAAGTATATTAATTAAATCAAACAAGTATTAAAACCATTATTACTCCAAATCTGTTTGCGTCTATCAGCCAAATGAGTCATTCGTCTTGGATAGCATTTCATGCCAATGTAAACTTATTTGATTACTAAATAATGAGACTTTCTAATCACCTTAAGATAATTATCTCCTCTTCTTGTTACAAGAACTATTTTTCATTCATTAACCATGAAATAATCTATTGACTCTTTCTTAACGACCATATTCATTACGAAAACAATTTCCATGAATCGTCTATAACATGAATTCATTCAATTGCAAGAAACAATAGAGTTCTTGACCTTGAATTGCATTTCTTATTGATATTAATTGGTTGAATTCTAAAATAAAGAGTACCTCCCATCATTTGTGGTTAGCAAGTCGAATCTTTTGATTCCAAACACACTTTTTGATAAAGCGATAATGAAATTGACATATGTTGCTAAACAATGAAGTATATTAATTAAATCAAACAAGTATTAAAACCATTATTACTCCAAATCTGTTTGCATCTATCAGCCAAATGAGTCATTCGTCTTGGATAGCATTTCATGCCAATGTGAACTTATTTAATTACTAAATAATGAGACTTTCTAATCACCTTAAGATAATTATCTCCTCTTCTTGTTACAAGAACTATTTTTCATTCATTAACCATGAAATAATCTATTGACTCTTTCTTAACGACCATATTCATTACGAAAACAATTTCCATGAATCGTCTATAACATGAATTCATTAATTGCAAGAAACAATAGAGTTCTTGACCTTGAATTGCATTTCTTATTGATATTAATTGGTTGAATTCTAAAATAAAGAGTACCTCCCATCATTTGTGGTTAGCAAGTCGAATCTTTTGATTCCAAACACACTTTTTGATAAAGCGATAATGAAATTGACATATGTTGCTAAACAATGAAGTATATTAATTAAATCATACAAGTATTAACACCATTATTATTCCAAATCTGTTTGCGTCTATCAGCCAAATGAGTCATTCGTCTTGGATAGCATTTCATGCCAATGTAAACTTATTTGATTACTAAATAATGAGACTTTCTAATCACTTTTAAGATAATTATCTCTCTCTTCTTGTTACAAGAAACTATTTTTCATTCATTAACCATGAAATAATCTATTGACTCTTTCTTAACGACCATATTCATTACGAAAACAATTTCCATGAATCGTCTATAACATGAATTCATTCAATTGCAAGAAACAATAGAGTTCTTGACCTTGAATTGCATTTCTTATTGATATTAATTGGTTGAATTCTAAAATAAAGAGTACCTCCCATCATTTGAGGTTAGCAAGTCCAATCTTTTGATTCCAAACACACTTTTTGATAAAGCGATAATGAAATTGACATATGTTGCTAAACAATGAAGTATATTAATTAAATCAAACAAGTATTAAAACCATTATTACTCCAAATCTGTTGGCGTCTATCAGCCAAATGAGTCATTCGTCTTGGATAGCATTTCATGCCAATGTGAACTTATTTAATTACTAAATAATGAGACTTTCTAATCACCTTAAGATAATTATCTCCTCTTCTTGTTACAAGAACTATTTTTCATTCATTAACCATGAAATAATCTATTGACTCTTTCTTAACGACCATATTCATTACGAAAACAATTTCCATGAATCGTCTATAACATGAATTCATTCAATTGCAAGAAACAATAGAGTTCTTGACCTTGAATTGCATTTCTTATTGATATTAATTGGTTGAATTCTAAAATAAAGAGTACCTCCCATCATTTGTGGTTAGCAAGTCGAATCTTTTTGATTCCAAACACACTTTTTGATAAAGCGATAATGAAATTGACATATGTTGCTAAACAATGAAGTATATTAATTAAATCAAACAAGTATTAACACCATTATTACTCCAAATCTGTTTGCGTCTATCAGCCAAATGAGTCATTCGTCTTGGATAGCATTTCATGCCAATGTAAACTTATTTGATTACTAAATAATGAGACTTTCTAATCACCTTAAGATAATTATCTCCTCTTCTTGTTACAAGAACTATTTTTCATTCATTAACCATGAAATAATCTATTGACTCTTTCTTAACGACCATATTCATTACGAAAACAATTTCCATGAATCGTCTATAACATGAATTCATTCAATTGCAAGAAACAATAGAGTTCTTGACCTTGAATTGCATTTCTTATTGGATATTAATTGGTTGAATTCTAAAATAAAGAGTACCTCCCATCATTTGTGGTTAGCAAGTCCAATCTTTTGATTCCAAACACACTTTTTGATAAAGCGATAATGAAATTGACATATGTTGCTAAATAATCAAGTATATTAATTAAATCAAACAAGTATTAAAACCATTATTACTCCAAATCTGTTGGCGTCTATCAGCCAAATGAGTCATTCGTCTTGGATAGCATTTCATGCCTATGTGAACTTATTTAATTACTAAATAATGAGACTTTCTAATCACCTTAAGATAATTATCTCCTCTTCTTGTTACAAGAACTATTTTTCATTCATTAACCATGAAATAATCTATTGACTCTTTCTTAACGACCATATTCATTACGAAAACAATTTCCATGAATCGTCTATAACATGAATTCATTATATTGCAAGAAACAATAGAGTTCTTGACCTTGAATTGCATTTCTTATTGATATTAATTGGTTGAATTCTAAAATAAAGAGTACCTCCCATCATTTGTGGTTAGCAAGTCGAATCTTTTGATTCCAAACACACTTTTTGATAAAGCGATAATGAAATTGACATATGTTGCTAAATAATGAAGTATATTAATTAAATCAAACAAGTATTAAAACCATTATTACTCCAAATCTGTTGGCGTCTATCAGCCAAATGAGTCATTCGTCTTGGATAGCATTTCATGCCTATGTGAACTTATTTAATTACTAAATAATGAGACTTTCTAATCACCTTAAGATAATTATCTCCTCTTCTTGTTACAAGAACTATTTTTCATTCATTAACCATGAAATAATCTATTGACTCTTTCTTAACGACCATATTCATTACGAAAACAATTTCCATGAATCGATTATAACATGAATTCATTATATTGCAAGAAACAATAGAGTTCTTGACCTTGAATTGCATTTCTTATTGATATTAATTGGTTGAATTCTAAATAAAGAGTACCTCCCATCATTTGTGGTTAGCAAGTCAAATCATTTGATTCCAAACACACTTTTTGATAAAGCGATAATGAAATTGACATATGTTGATAAACAATGAAATATATTAATTAAATCAAACAAGTATTAACACCACTATTACTCCAAATCTGTTTGCGTCTATCAGCCAAATGAGTCATTCGTCTTGGATAGCATTTCATGCCAATGTGAACTTATTTCATCTCTAAATAATGAGACTTTCTCATCACCTTAAGATAATTAGGCTCCTCTTCTTGTTACAAGAACTATTTTTCATTCATTAACCATGAAATAATCTATTGACTCTTTCTTAACGACCATATTCATTACGAAAACAATTTCCATGAATCGTCTATAAAATGAATTCATTATATTGCAAGAAACAATAGAGTTCTTGACCTTGAATTGCATTTCTTATTGATATTAATTTTTTGAATTCTAAAATAAAGAGTACCTCCCATCATTTGTGGTTACCAAGTCAAATCTTTTGATTCCAAACACACTTTTTGATAAAGCGATAATGAAATTGACATATGTTGCTAAACAATGAAGTATATTAATTAAATCAAACGAGTATCAACACCATTATTACTCCAAAGCTGTTTGCGTCTATCAGCGAAATGAGTCATTCGTCTTGGATAGCATTTCATGCCAATGTAAACTTATTTGATTACTAAATAATGAGACTTTCTAATCACCTTAAGATAATTATCTCCTCTTTTTGTTACATTAACTATTTTTCATTCATTAACCACGAAATAATCTATTGACTCTTTCTTAACGACCATATTCATTACGAAAACAATTTCCATGAATCGTCTATAACATGAATTCATTATATTGCAAGAAACAATAGAGTTCTTGACCTTGAATTGCATTTCTTATGGATATTAATTGGTTGAATTCTAAAATAAAGAGTACCTCCCATCATTTGAGGTAAGCAAGTCCAATCTTTTGATTCCAAACACACTTTTTGATAAAGCGATAATGAAATTGACATATGTTGCTAAACAATGAAGTATATTAATTAAATCATACAAGTATTAACACCATTATTATTCCAAATCTGTTTGCGTCTATCAGCCAAATGAGTCATTCGTCTTGGATAGCATTTCATGCCAATGTAAACTTATTTGATTACTAAATAATGAGACTTTCTAATCACTTCAAGATAATTATCTCCTCTTCTTGTTACAAGAACTATTTTTCATTCATTAACCTTGAAATAATCTATTGACTCTTTCTTAACGACCATATTCATTACGAAAACAATTTCCATGAATCGTCTATAACATGAATTCATTCAATTGCAAGAAACAATAGAGTTCTTGACCTTGAATTGCATTTCTTATGGATATTAATTGGTTGAATTCTAAATAAAGAGTACCTCCCATCATTTGAGGTAAGCAAGTCCAATCTTTTGATTCCAAACACACTTTTTGATAAAGCGATAATGAAATTGACATATGTTGCTAAACAATGAAGTATATTAATTAAATCAAACAAGTATTAAAACCATTATTACTCCAAATTTGTTGGCGTCTATCAGCCAAATGAGTCATTCGTCTTGGATAGCATTTCATGCCGATGTGAACTTATTTAATTACTAAATAATGAGACTTTCTAATCACCTTAAGATAATTATCTCCTCTTCTTGTTACAAGAACTATTTTTCATTCATTAACCATGAAATAATCTATTGACTCTTTCTTAACGACCATATTCATTACGAAAACAATTTCCATGAATCGTCTATAACATGAATTCATTCAATTGCAAGAAACAATAGCGTTCTTGACCTTGAATTGCATTTCTTATTGATATTAATTGGTTGAATTCTAAAATAAAGAGTACCTCCCATCATTTGTGGTTAGCAAGTCGAATCTTTTGATTCCAAACACACTTTTTGATAAAGCGATAATGAAATTGACATATATTGCTAAACAATGTAGTATATTAATTAAATCATACAAGTATTAACACTATTATTACTCCAAATCTGTTTGCGTCCATCAACCAAATGAGTCATATGAGACTTTCTAATCACCTTAAAATAATTAGGCTCCTCTTCTTGTTACAAGAACTATTTTTCATTCATTAACCATGAAATAATCTATTGACTCTTTCTTAACGACCATATTCATTACGAAAACAATTTCCATGAATCGTCTATAACATGAATTCATTCAATTGCAAGAAACAATAGAGTTCTTGACCTTGAATTGCATTTCTTATGGATATTAATTGGTTGAATTCTAAAATAAAGAGTACCTCCCATCATTTGAGGTAAGCAAGTCCAATCTTTTGATTCCAAACACACTTTTTGATAAAGCGATAATGAAATTGACATATGTTGCTAAACAATGAAGTATATTAATTAAATCAAACAAGTATTAAAACCATTATTACTCCAAATTTGTTGGCGTCTATCAGCCAAATGAGTCATTCGTCTTGGATAGCATTTCATGCCAATGTGAACTTATTTAATTACTAAATAATGAGACTTTCTAATCACCTTAAGATAATTATCTCCTCTTCTTGTTACAAGAACTATTTTTCATTCATTAACCATGAAATAATCTATTGACTCTTTCTTAACGACCATATTCATTACGAACACAATTTCCATGAATCGTCTATAACATGAATTCATTCAATTGCAAGAAACAATAGCGTTCTTGACCTTGAATTGCATTTCTTATTGATATTAATTGGTTGAATTCTAAAATAAAGAGTACCTCCCATCATTTGTGGTTAGCAAGTCGAATCTTTTGATTCCAAACACACTTTTTGATAAAGCGATAATGAAATTGACATATGTTGCTAAACAATGTAGTATATTAATTAAATCATACAAGTATTAACACTATTATTACTCCAAATCTGTTTGCGTCCATCAACCAAATGAGTCATATGAGACTTTCTAATCACCTTAAGATAATTAGGCTCCTCTTCTTGTTACAAGAACTATTTTTCATTCATTAACCATGAAATAATCTATTGACTCTTTCTTAACGACCATATTCATTACGAAAACAATTTCCATGAATCGTCTATAACATGAATTCATTCAATTGCAAGAAACAATAGAGTTCTTGACCTTGAATTGCATTTCTTATGGATATTAATTGGTTGAATTCTAAAATAAAGAGTACCTCCCATCATTTGAGGTAAGCAAGTCCAATCTTTTGATTCCAAACACACTTTTTGATAAAGCGATAATGAAATTGACATATGTTGCTAAACAATGAAGTATATTAATTAAATCAAACAAGTATTAAAACCATTATTACTCCAAATTTGTTGGCGTCTATCAGCCAAATGAGTCATTCGTCTTGGATAGCATTTCATGCCAATGTGAACTTATTTAATTACTAAATAATGAGACTTTCTAATCACCTTAAGATAATTATCTCCTCTTCTTGTTACAAGAACTATTTTTCATTCATTAACCATGAAATAATCTATTGACTCTTTCTTAACGACCATATTCATTACGAAAACAATTTCCATGAATCGTCTATAACATGAATTCATTCAATTGCAAGAAACAATAGAGTTCTAGACCTTGAATTGCATTTCTTATTGATATTAAGTGGTTGAATTCTAAAATAAAGAGTACCTCCCATCATTTCTGGTTAGCAAGTCGAATCATTTGATTCCAAGCACACTTTTTGATAATGCCATAAAGAAATTGACATATGTTGCAAAACAATGAAGTATATTAATTAAATCAAACAAGTATTAACACCGATATTACTCCAAACCTGTTTGCGTCTATCAGCCAAATGAGTCATTCGTCTTGGATATCATGTCATGCCAATGTGAACTTATTTAATTACTAAATAATGAGACTTTCTAATCACCTTAAGATAATTATCTCCTCTTCTTGTTACAAGAACTATTTTTCATTCATTAACCATGAAATAATCTATTGTCTCTTTCTTAATGATCATTTTCATTACGAAAACAATTTCCATGAATCGTCTATAACATGAATTCATTCAATTGCAAGAAACAATAGCGTTCTTGACCTTGAATTGCATTTCTTATTGGTATTAATTGGTTGAATTCTAAAATAAAGAGTACCTCCCATCATTTGTTGTTAGCAAGTCGAATCTTTTGATTCCAAACACATTTTTTGATAAAGCGATAATGAAATTGACATATGTTGCTAAACAATGAAGTATATTAATTAAATCATACAAGTATTAACACTATTATTACTCCAAATCTGTTTGCGTCCATCAACCAAATGAGTCACTCGTCTTGGATAGCATTTCATGCCAATGTAAACTTATTTGATTACTAAATAATGAGACTTTCTAATCACCTTAAGATAATTAGGCTCCTCTTCTGGTTACAAGAACTATTTTTTATGCATTGATGATGAAATTATATGTTGACTCTTTCTTAACGACTATATTCATTATGAAAACAATTTCCATGAATCGTCTATAACATGAATTCATTCAATTGCAACAAAAAATAGAATTCTCGATCATGAATTGCATCTCTTATTGATATTAATTGGTTGAATTCTAAAATAAAGAGTACCTCCCATCATTTGTGCTTAGCAAGTCGAATCTTTTGATTCCAAACACACTTTTTGATAAAGCGATAATGAAATTGACATATGTTGCTAAACAATGAAGTATATTAATTAAATCAAACCAGTATTAACACCATTATTACTCCAAATCTGTTTGCATCTATCAGCCAAATGAGTCATTCGTCTTGGATTTCATTTCATGCCAATGTGAACTTATTTAATTACTAAATAATGAGACTTTCTAATCACCTTAAGATAATTATCTCCTCTTCTTGTTACAAGAACTATTTTTCATTCATTAACCATGAAATAATCTATTGACTCTTTCCTAACGACCATATTCATTACGAAAACAATTTCCATGAATCGTCTATAACATGAATTCATTCAATTGCAAGAAACAATAGTGTTCTTGACCTTGAATTGCATTTCTTATTAATATTAATAGGTTGAATTCTAAAATTAAGAGTACCTCCCATCATTTGTGGTTAGCAAGTCGAATCTTTTGATTCCAAACACACTTTTTGATAAAGCGATAATGAAATTGACATATGTTGCTAAACAATGAAGTATATTAATTAAATCAAACAAGTATTAAAACCATTATTACTCCAAATTTGTTGGCGTCTATCAGCCAAATGAGTCATTCGTCTTGGATAGCATTTCATGCCAATGTGAACTTATTTAATTACTAAATAATGAGACTTTCTAATCACCTTAAGATAATTATCTCCTCTTTTTGTTACAAGAACTATTTTTCATTCATTAACCATGAAATAATCTATTGACTCTTTCTTAACGACCATATTCATTACGAAAACAATTTCCATGAATCGTCTATAACGTGAATTCATTATATTGCAAGAAACAATAGAGTTCTTGACCTTGAATTGCATTTCTTATTGATATTAATTGGTTGAATTCTAAAATAAAGAGTACCTCCCATCATTTGTGGTTAGCAAGTCGAATCTTTTGATTCCAAACACACTTTTTGATAAAGCGATAATGAAATTGACATATGTTGCTAAACAATGAAGTATATTAATTAAATCATACAAGTATTAACACCATTATTATTCCAAATCTGTTTGCGTCTATCAGCCAAATGAGTCATTCGTCTTGGATAGCATTTCATGCCAATGTAAACTTATTTGATTACTAAATAATGAGACTTTCTAATCACTTTAAGATAATTATCTCATCTTCTTGTTACAAGAACTATTTTTCATTCATTAACCATGAAATAATCTATTGACTCTTTCTTAACGACCATATTCATTACGAAAACAATTTCCATGAATCGTCTATAACATGAATTCATTCAATTGCAAGAAACAATAGAGTTCTTGACCTTGAATTGCATTTCTTATGGATATTAATTGGTTGAATTCTAAAATAAAGAGTACCTCCCATCATTTGAGGTTAGCAAGTCCAATCTTTTGATTCCAAACAAACTTTTTGATAAAGCGATAATGAAATTGACATATGTTGCTAAACAATGAAGTATATTAATTAAATCAAACAAGTATTAAAACCATTATTACTCCAAATCTGTTGGCGTCTATCAGCCAAATGAGTCATTCGTCTTGGATAGCATTTCATGCCTATGTGAACTTATTTAATTACTAAATAATGAGACTTTCTAATCACCTTAAGATAATTATCTCCTCTTCTTGTTACAAGAACTATTTTTCATTCATTAACCATGAAATAATCTATTGACTCTTTCTTAACGACCATATTCATTACGAAAACAATTTCCATGAATCGTCTATAACATGAATTCATTATAATTGCAAGAAACAATAGAGTTCTTGACCTTGAATTGCATTTCTTATTGATATTAATTGGTTGAATTCTAAAATAAAAAGAGTACCTCCCATCATTTGTGGTTAGCAAGTCGAATCTTTTGATTCCAAACACACTTTTTGATAAAGCGATAATGAAATTGACATATGTTGCTAAACAATGAAGTATATTAATTAAATCATACAAGTATTAACACTATTATTACTCCAAATCTGTTTGCGTCTATCAGCCAAATGAGTCATTCGTCTTGGATAGCATTTCATGCCAATGTAAACTTATTTGATTACTAAATAATGAGACTTTCTAATCACCTTAAGATAATTATCTCCTCTTCTTGTTACAAGAAACTATTTTTCATTCATTAACCATGAAATAATCTATTGACTCTTTCTTAACGACCATATTCATTACGAAAACAATTTCCCATGAATCGTCTATAACATGAATTCATTCAATTGCAAGAAACAATAGAGTTCTTGACCTTGAATTGCATTTCTTATGGATATTAATTGGTTGAATTCTAAAATAAAGAGTACCTCCCATCATTTGAGGTTAGCAAGTCCAAATCTTTTGATTCCAAACACACTTTTTGATAAAGCGATAATGAAATTGACATATGTTGCTAAACAATGAAGTATATTAATTAAATCAAACAAGTATTAAAACCATTATTTACTCCAAATCTGTTGGCGTCTATCAGCCAAATGAGTCATTCGTCTTGGATAGCATTTCATGCCAATGTGAACTTATTTAATTACTAAATAATGAGACTTTCTAATCACCTTAAGATAATTATCTCCTCTTCTTGTTACAAGAACTATTTTTCATTCATTAACCATGAAATAATCTATTGACTCTTTCTTAACGACCATATTCATTACGAAAACAATTTCCATGAATCGATTATAACATGAATTCATTCAATTGCAAGAAACAATAGAGTTCTTGACCTTGAATTGCATTTCTTATTAATATTAATTGGTTGAATTCTAAAATAAAGAGTACCTCCCATCATTTGTGGTTAGCAAGTCGAATCTTTTGATTCCAAACACACTTTTTGATAAAGCGATAATGAAATTGACATATGTTGCTAAACAATGAAGTATATTAATTAAATCAAACAAGTATTAAAACCATTATTACTCCAAATCTGTTGGCGTCTATCAGCCAAATGAGTCATTCGTCTTGGATAGCATTTCATGCCAATGTAAACTTATTTGATTACTAAATAATGAGACTTTCTAATCACCTTAAGATAATTATCTCCTCTTCTTGTTACAAGAACTATTTTTTCATTCATTAACCATGAAATAATCTATTGACTCTTTCTTAACGACCATATTCATTACGAAAACAATTTCCATGAATCGTCTATAACATGAATTCATTCAATTGCAAGAAACAATAGAGTTCTTGACCTTGAATTGCATTTCTTATGGATATTAATTGGTTGAATTCTAAAATAAAGAGTACCTCCCATCATTTGAGGTTAGCAAGTCCAATCTTTTGATTCCAAACAAACTTTTTGATAAAGCGATAATGAAATTGACATATGTTGCTAAACAAATGAAGTATATTAATTAAATCAAACAAGTATTAAAACCATTATTACTCCAAATCTGTTGGCGTCTATCAGCCAAATGAGTCATTCGTCTTGGATAGCATTTCATGCCTATGTGAACTTATTTAATTACTAAATAATGAGACTTTCTAATCACCTTAAGATAATTATCTCCTCTCTTCTTGTTACAAGAACTATTTTTCATTCATTAACCATGAAATAATCTATTGACTCTTTCTTAACGACCATATTCATTACGAAAACAATTTCCATGAATCGATTATAACATGAATTCATTCAATTGCAAGAAACAATAGAGTTCTTGACCTTGAATTGCATTTCTTATTGATATTAATTGGTTGAATTCTAAAATAAAGAGTACCTCCCATCATTTGTGGTTAGCAAGTCGAATCTTTTGATTCCAAACACACTTTTTGATAAAGCGATAATGAAATTGACATATGTTGCTAAACAATGAAGTATATTAATTAAATCAAACAAGTATTAAAACCATTATTACTCCAAATCTGTTGGCGTCTATCAGCCAAATGAGTCATTCGTCTTGGATAGCATTTCATGCCAATGTGAACTTATTTAATTACTAAATAATGAGACTTTCTAATCACCTTAAGATAATTATCTCCTCTTCTTGTTACAAGAACTATTTTTCATTCATTAACCATGAAATAATCTATTGACTCTTTTCTTAACGACCATATTCATTACGAAAACAATTTCCATGAATCGTCTATAACATGAATTCATTATATTGCAAGAAACAATAGAGTTCTTGACCTTGAATTGCATTTCTTATTGATATTAATTGGTTGAATTCTAAAATAAAGAGTACCTCCCATCATTTGTGGTTAGCAAGTCAAATCTTTTGATTCCAAACACACTTTTTGATAAAGCGATAATGAAATTGACATATGTTGCTAAACAATGAAATATATTAATTAAATCAAACAAGTATTAACACCACTATTACTCCAAATCTGTTTGCGTCTATCAGCCAAATGAGTCATTCGTCTTGGATAGCATTTCATGCCAATGTGAACTTATTTCATCTCTAAATAATGAGACTTTCTAATCACCTTAAGATAATTAGGCTCCTCTTCTTGTTACAAGAACTATTTTTCATTCATTAACCATGAAATAATCTATTGACTCTTTCTTAACGACCATATTCATTACGAAAACAATTTCCATGAATCGTCTATAAAATGAATTCATTCAATTGCAAGAAACAATAGAGTTCTTGACCTTGAATTGCATTTCTTATTGATATTAATTTTTTGAATTCTAAAATAAAGAGTACCTCCCATCATTTGTGGTTACCAAGTCGAATCTTTTGATTCCAAACACACTTTTTGATAAAGCGATAATGAAATTGACATATGTTGCTAAACAATGAAGTATATTAATTAAATCAAACGAGTATTAAACACCATTATTACTCCAAATCTGTTTGCGTCTATCAGCCAAATGAGTCATTCGTCTTGGATAGCATTTCATGCCAATGTAAACTTATTTGATTACTAAATAATGAGACTTTCTAATCACCTTAAGATAATTATCTCCTCTTTTTGTTACAAGAACTATTTTTCATTCATTAACCATGAAATAATCTATTGACTCTTTCTTAACGACCATATTCATTACGAAAACAATTTCCATGAATCGTCTATAACATGAATTCATTATATTTGCAAGAAACAATAGAGTTCTTGACCTTGAATTGCATTTCTTATGGATATTAATTGGTTGAATTCTAAAATAAAGAGTACCTCCCATCATTTGTGGTAAGCAAGTCGAATCTTTTGATTCCAAACACACTTTTTGATAAAGCGATAATGAAATTGACATATGTTGCTAAACAATGAAGTATATTAATTAAATCATACAAGTATTAACACCATTATTATTCCAAATCTGTTTGCGTCTATCAGCCAAATGAGTCATTCGTCTTGGATAGCATTTCATGCCAATGTAAACTTATTTGATTACTAAATAATGCCTCTTCTTGTTACAAGAACTATTTTTCATTCATTAACCATGAAATAATCTATTGACTCTTTCTTAACGACCATATTCATTACGAAAACAATTTCCATGAATCGTCTATAACATGAATTCATTCAATTGCAAGAAACAATAGAGTTCTTGACCTTGAATTGCATTTCTTATTGATATTAATTGGTTGAATTCTAAAATAAAGAGTACCTCCCATCATTTGTGGTTAGCAAGTCGAATCTTTTGATTCCAAACACACTTTTTGATAAAGCGATAATGAAATTGACATATGTTGCTAAACAATATATTAATTAAATCAACAAGTATTAACACCATTATTACTCCAAATCTGTTTGCGTCATCAACCAAATGAGTATATGAGACTTTCTAATCACCTTAAGATAATTATCTCCTCTTCTTGTTACAAGAACTATTTTTCATTCATTAACCATGAAATAATCTATTGACTCTTTCTTAACGACCATATTCATTACGAAAACAAT